>JAGFMF010011466.1:6315669-6383267 GCA_019455555.1 Galemys pyrenaicus | reverse complement strand
TTTAGACAATTAGAACAGGAACTGTACATAATAAGTAATCAAAAGTATTAGTTGTTTTATTCTAGTCTCATTTTTTAAATAAAAATAAATATTTCTGTTGAAAGTTGAAAAAAAAAAGAAAACAAAGGCCACATAGCTGGTCAATATCCCCTTTCTTATTTGTTTCAATAAAAAATTTAAAAGATGTGTCATAGAGTTTCAAATTTAAGTCTCTTGCTTATCCATGTTCGTCATTCATCCAGTTCCCTTCCCCAGAGACAATATGATCAGTTACGTGTGTACCTACGCTCATACACGTAAATACTCAGAAGAAATATTCCCCATTCCCTTTTTTCCCCCTAAACAAATGACAGTAAGATATGACACACTGCTCTGTACTTGCTATATTCACAGGCAAACATCCTGGAGATCATAAATATTTATGGGTCTTCAGGGGTATGCTGTAATTTATTTAACCTGTGCCCTATTGATTGATATTTAGATTGTTTCCTAATTAATTTGCTATTGCCTCAATGAAGCCTTTATAGCCATCTTTTGCATATGGGCAGGCATTTCTGCAAGATAAATTCCCACAGGTGAAACTGCAGAGCTGAAAGGTATATGCATTTAAATCTCAAAGATATTGCAAAATTCTGTCCCATAGGGTTTATCCCAGTTTATAGTTCCATAGCAATATATGCATTTCCTGCATCTTTACCAACAGTGAGTTAGCAAAATTTTCAATCTTTACCAATCTAATGGTGACCACTAATAAGCCACCAGAGTGTTAATCTGCATTGATCATTTGTAAGGGAGGCTAAGCACTTCTGCATTTGTTTTAGAGCTATTTGTGTTTAATTTTCTGAAAACTATTCACTTTCCTTGTCCCTTTATTAAGTTCAATTTTTTTTAATTTGAATTGGTCTTTAATGTTAGCTCAACTGCAATCAATGAACTGAAATTAAGCTTGATGCAGTGTAGAGGGAGGTATCCAAGTGTGTTTATTTTTATAAAGGGAGGGAAGGTGTGAACCCAGGTCTGTCCACCAAGCTGCCTCCCATTATATTCTAAGGCTGTTACAGTCGCTATGCTGACAGGCTGCACAGGAATCAGGAACCTATATAGAGAGGATTACAGAGTATTATCTTCATGTGCCAACACTACCCTCAGAGGGAAGAAATGATACTAAAGTATATGGGGTCATAGGACATGAGTAGTAAATAAATGACATTTTTTTTTAATTTGGAAATTTAAAAATTAAAGAGAGAGAATTGGGAATAATCTGGAAAGAAAGAGAACAATTGTGGCAGAAGCAAAACAAAGGTCACTTCCAGTAGTGGAAAAGGGTGTGGTTTGTGATAGGATATTAATGGAATTTAATTTGCACAAACACAATGGCCATAATAAAGTTTTGGTGAAATCACACATGGTAGCTTAAGGCAGACAGTTTTATTTTTGATTTACAGCTCCTAGAATCATTGCTATTATTCCTTTTTTATCTTTACATGTCATATAGTTTACCAGACTCTCAGATGCAAATGATTAGTTGGAGTACATAATTTTTCATTAATATAGAAAATTAATATAAGAGGGGTAGGTAGAACTGAAAGTCACCTGTTCCCTGACTGGATGCTATAGAAATCTGGAAGCAAACTGCAAAGAAGCCACGGCCACAGACTCAGCTATAGGCCCAAGATGTGAGACAGACGGGAATGAAAGGAAAGAGAATAATTAACTTATGAAACCATGGCAGAGGGATGGGTTGGAATTTATTTGGTATGACTCATGAGAAAAGGGCTTCATATTCTAAAATAATGGTTTAATTGAGATTGCAGAGAAATGTTTCACCTTCTTCAACAAGTCATTTTAACGTTTTTTAGGCATTGATTTGTGACTAAGAACTTGCATCTTCGTACAGCATATCCTATTCTAGTCTCTAGTCCTGTGTACTTCCTTTGCAGCCCGTCAAAAACTAAGATGCCATATTCTAAACCTCTAGATTCAAAACGGTGACTCTCAACCCAAGACAAAGGAGACAGACAGGTCCTGCCTGCCCCGGCTCAGATTAAATGAGACTGAACCAAAGTTTGCTGAATTAAGAGATAATAAAGTATCAAAAGCAACAAGCTGTCTCCTTGTTCTACCCTCAAGGGGAAAAAGAGAAAAAGAGTTCCTGATGCAGTAGGTTTCTTGGGCTCTGGGGAGGGGTATGCTTAGAGTAGAAGATGGTTTGCATCTAGAAGTTTCTGAAGACAGCAATTGCAGAGGTGCACCCTAGGTTGCCAGGTAGAAGCTCAGGCAGCGTAAGTTGCTCCTTGGGAAATGTGAGAGCACATATTTTCCAAGGGTCTATAATGGGGAAGACTGGAGAAGACATGAAAATTCCTGCCTGCGTAAAGTCAGCTGAATGGTAAGGAAGCCAAGACATCTCAAAATCACGGGCTAGAAGATTTTAGCAGATTGAAGTAACTGGTACCCATTCAGGGATCATGTGTGGCTCGAAGTCCTAGGGAGCCACATGGCTGCTAGGTGAACACTGCAGCCAGCTATGGTAATGCCATTGCAGAAGTCAAGCTCTTCATTAGTCACTGTCAGTTGTTATTCTTGTCCCACCAAACCTAGGTCACGTGGTGGAGCTGTGTCACCTGCACTGGCCTGACCTGTCATCACAGCAGAGCAAGGAGCAGAAGGACATGGACCTCACAATCCAGCTTCCCTATGCTGAAGTGTGCTCTCTTGTGGAGGTTCACTGGGGGACGCTGAGATGGTGTCATAAAAATAGTCAAATTGCACCTCAAAGAATATCATGTGGAAGAAGGAAGAGAATTAGGAAATGTCACTCCCAGTTTGGTGCTGAGTATAACTTGTCAGGTGACCTTGGACTTTGTAACTCAGATTCATCTTGAATAAGAGAGCAGGAATAGAAGATCTTTAAGGTATATTCCAGCTCAGCTCTTGGAGTGATATACAGTTTAAAATACTAATTTTATTTTTAAATTACAAATGTAATATATGTACATTAGGAAGGAGGCATTTGTTGTCTTCCTCTGTCAGATGCCTCTTAGTTCAAGGCAAACGTTCTTTCTTGGCTATCTCCCAAATTTTCTAGGCATATAGAGAGATATTAATGTTTTCATATCACTACATAAAAAAATACTTCATTCTTTCCTCCTTCCTTCCCTGTAGAATATTCTACTATAGGCATATAATATACTTTATGGCACAGAATGAAAGTCATTTAGCTAGTTTCCTTGTATTCTGCTATTACATATAATACCACAAAGAATAGTCTTAGGCATATGTGCATTTCTCTACCATGTATTCCTAGAAATGGAATTGTTAGCCCAAAGGTTATGTACATTTGTAATTTTGATAGCTATTGACCAACAGTCCCCAAAGAAAGGAGCTATACTGATTTACACCCACCCCTACCAACAGCATATTCAAGCACTGCTTAATCCATCCTGTTGACAAGGAACTGTCAACACTGTTGATGTGGGCTAGCCTAATAAACTTGGATACTCTTCGATTTTAATTTTCATTTATTTATGAGTGAGGTTAAGCATCTTTGCAGAACTTTTCTCTTGGAACTTTACTTCTTTTTTCCTTTCTTGATTTTTTGGCCTTGATTTATGAGAAATTTTAATTCACTAAGTAAATTAGCCCTTTGTTATTGATACTATTTGTTATAGGTTGTAAATATTCCTTGCCTTTATTTTATCATTTGACATTATTTATGGGACATTTTGCCTTGCAGAAAAATTTAAATTTTATGGTGTCAAAAACAATTGCTATTTTTTTAATTTAAATTTTATGGGCTTGAAGTGCTCCTTAAAAAGGCTGCTGCTACACTAAGATTGTAGATGAAAATCTCTGGTGTATTCTTCCAATAATTTAATTTAAAAAAATTTTTTAAACATTTTTGAAATTACATCTCACTGCATGAAATTCAAGGTATTTTTCCCACCGTCATCCTTTACACCCTTCTAACCCTTTTTCTTCCTCCTTCTTCTTACCTCAAAAGTCTCACTTTGTTCATTAGTGTCCACAGATTTTTGTAAATATTTTGCTATTGTTGAGCCATTTGCTGCATAAATGTCTAAAGGATATCTCTGTCATTCTGACTGCCTTACTGAAAACAATTCCCTTGAACTCCTTCCATTTTGCTGTAAATGGCAACATTCTATCTTTCCCTATGGCTGAATAATATTCCATCATGTGGTAGAAAGTGAGTATGAATGTACTACATTGTCATAAGCTAATCCTCTAATAGTGGACACATAGGTTGTTTCCATGTTGTAGCTACTGTAAATGATACTGCAATAAGCATATAATTTTTTAGTTGATGGTTTCATGTTATTCGGATAGATGCCCAAGAGTAGAATTGCTGGGTTATATGGTATTTCTATTTTTAATTTTTTAAGATAAATCCAGATCACTTTCTAAAATGGCTGCACCAGTTTACATCCCCATACTTTTTAATCCCTGAACCACTTGGAATTAATTTTGAGGGAAAACTGGGGTTTAATTTTCTCCAAAAGGGGTACTAATTATCCTAGCACTATTTATTAAGTAACCAACCCACACAGTTCTGAAATGTCACTTTATCTATTAAATCTCGCCTACGATTGAGGTCTGGTTTTGGACTTTTCTAAAAATTGCCCTGAATGGCTGGTCAGGTACCAGAACCAAACCATTTTTATGGCTGGAGTTTTACAATAGATTTCAATATCTGGTAGGGCTGCTAATACTGGGTTTCAGAGGCCCAGACATAAAATTGGCTATGTGGATCGTAAAACCACCTGTTTAGAAACAAAGCCTAGTTTTGTCCCTGCCTAACCCTAATCCTAATCCTAACCCTAACTCTAACCCCACCCCACCTCCAATCTCCCACACTGCCACAGTGGCCTGTAGACCATAAACTCAGGTTCACGGATGGCCTCCAGCTGATGAAATGTTTGGATTGCAGTTACAGCTTTAAGCGGCCCTGGGAAATGGTGAGCTAAACCCAAGCCAAGTTTGCTGCTGCCAGAGTAGGAATTGGAATTGGCTGACAGCAAGAGAGCACTGGCCCAAGTCAATCATTCATTCTTTCCATAAGCATCCACAAACATATACTGAGGACCAGTGTGAATCACACATTGTTAGGGTCAATATATGTGTCCATTTCCTCCTTCTTGTCTCATTCTCTCCTTCTCTCACCTTTCCTTATCCTCTCACTCTTCCTCCATCTACTCTCTCCAGTACCCCACCCTACCGCATTCACATATCCACTCATATAGAATGGGTATAGAAGATGGTGGAAATGTTTCTGGTCTTACCAGAGAAATTTAAAAAATTACAATATCTAGAAGTAGTCAGCAGGAAACCTGATAGGCATCGCTTCCATTCATGGAAATAGGAGTTGATTTATTCTTTCTGGAGATGGACTGAGCAGTATGTACCTAGAATCCAGTAAAAGTGCTTATAGGTGTTTATACTTAAGCATAAAGGTGGCACAAGGCAGTTCTTCAGTTAGTCAAATAGGTACTAATTAAATATGGAATAGTAGAATATTGTTTAGCAAGTTATAGCATATTCTTAATCATAACATACCATTATGCATAACGTAGCATTATATGCTAGAATAATATTTTTGCACATAAAAATGTTTTTGACTAGATGCAAGCTATAAAATATTACTAGATAATTCCTACATTAATAATCTGATTTGATATTCAAATAAAACTAGCAAAAACTAGATCAACATATGCAAGGGAAGGACAAAGACCAGAATGCTCACTGCAATTATCTTCAGGTGGTGGGATGCAGTTGACATTTTCTCCTACTTTCTCCTTGGTGTTTTCCCAGTTTCCTAACCATTTTATTTTATATGGCCATAATTTAGCTTTATAATATGAATGAAAAACACACATGTTCTTTCTAACTCCAAGATCCCTAGGATCCTGAGGTTGAACCTTCAAGAAAGCCTTGCAGGGAGCTCTGTCCTGTTAGCTGGGTCTCACAGGCAGTAGGAACACTCCTGAGTCCAGTAGTGGAGCAAGGGAGTGCAGGTGGGGGAAACACTATCAGAGAAGACTTGAACACGGGAAGGATGGGGGTAGAAAGAGTTCTGGAGCTATTGCGATGAGAATGCTGCGTGGGTGTAGGTACATGATGAGATGGAATTTGACAGAGAGGTTGGACCTTCATGCTTAGGGCTTCTAGGGTGACATTCAGGGGCAGAGGAAGCATTAAGGCAGGATGAAAAGAATAACAGCCATAGCGCTGCAGGAACCCAGGCAGAATCTTGGGGGCATGGCGTTTTTCAAACTTCTGATTGTGACCTATCGGTGGTCCAAGACCTTCATCATCCTCAATAACAACAGAAGTAAAATAGATTAACAATTGCCTGAGTGCTCTGCTTCTGGCAGAGCATCGTTATGCAAAACATTTTGCTTTTCCATACAGGAGTTTTATACAGAGAAGTGTATGTATCTGCCGCTGAGATTGCAAGATTAATCTGGACTTCTTAATGTGGGTCAAAATAAGTTTGCAAGTCATTTCAAAAGCCTCTGCCAGCCCTCTGCCAGCACTTCGCTCCCCAAGGGCGGACATGCTCAACTCTGAGCTGTCAGAGGCAAACTTTTGTTTGCCAGGGAGAAATGTGCTGCTTCCATATCTGAGACTGGAGTTGTAGTTTCCCACAGAGGTCTTCATGTGGCCCGGGCAGAGGGTCCCTACTGGGACCAGGAGCCAAGGACAGGGCTTCCAGTTGAACGAAGTGAATTAAACTCAGGCATTTGCTGCAGCTCTCTCCTAAATCCTATTAAAACACAGATAAAGCACAGACCAAATCCCTACAGGGCCACAAAAATAACATCTGGGAAACTGGAAAGTAGATGAAGCAAAAGTAAATGCCTCAGCACCCTGGAGGACCTGAATCTTAATGCTTCAGCAGGGAAGCCCTAGCCACACCTCGTTCAGAACCCCATCAAGATCAGGAATCACAACATCAGTTGCCTTTAGCTGTGGGAGTGCAGACAGATGAAAGTTAGGTCTCTAGGCCCCCTTCTACACTCTGTTCAGGTAACTGGCTTCATCTATCCCAGGAGAAGATATAAGGTTATTTTTTAGAAAGGCTCATAAAGAGATCTGGGACCAAGACTCTAGGCATGTCAACAGCAGGAAGACCCCCAGAAAACTGATGGGTCATGTGAAAAGCCCCATGGGCATGCTGGCCTGGTCTTGGCCCCCTTCTGTCACTGTGCTCTCCTAAACTGACTGTAGTTTCACATCCTCAATACGAGAATGGAACATTCTTCTGTGGGGAAACCAAAGAAAAGATTTACTGAAAGTTCACCCAGTAAAATAGCTCAGCCAGACCATCCTGGGTGAAGCTCACCAACCACCAAGTTCAACTCAGACCCACTGGTTTTCAAGTCAGCTTTCAGTGCACCCTCTTGAAGATGACAGCCCTGGGTCACTGGGTAACTAAGCACAGTCTCTATCATTAAAGATAGATACCAAAACTTGAAGGAGAAGAAAACGTCAAAAATATTAGTAGGGGAATACATTGCAGCTAAGAAGGAGCAAGAACATTACATCCTAAAAAGGAACACAGAAACATTTCTTAGAAATTAAAATGAAACTCAGTAGTAGATAGGATGGAAGGTAAAATTGAGCATGGCTTTCAGACAACAGCACAGCAGCTCAAAGAATTCTCTAATTCAGAAGAAACTAGAAAACTAGAGAATTAACCTGTGGAGTTCAAGATTTGTGCTCCAGAAGGAATAAAGAAATAGGCAGAAAAAAAAATCCAGTAAATAATTTAAGAAAAGTTCTGTAGATTAAAAGAGCTGTTTCCAAAGTGAAATGGTTCTCTAACAGCCAGTACAATGGGAGAAAGAAGAGTCAAACAAAAGCATGTCATTGTGAAATTTTACAACACTGGGACCAAAGAGAAGGACCTACACACTTTCGAGAGGGGAAAACATTCAAAAGATCAAATATCAGACTGACTTTGGAACACTCAACAGCAGAGTACTGCTTTGTTACAGTTATAACATGAAAATAATGAAAGCAGACTTAACAAAACTGTCGTAAATACACTGGGAGGGTTGGAGGAAAGGGTAGTGCATGCTTTGGGAGGCTGATGGTCTAAGAGAATGAAAATTTTCTCACAGTCAGATATGAAGAGTTAAATTCTTAATAAAGCCATGTAAGTGAGAAATTTAGCGATAAATCCCAAAAACCTGGAGATTGTTGAGTTTTTGGAGATTAATATCATATATTGATTTAATACTGGAATACTATTAGAGATATTTGGAGACAAATACTGAAAGAAAGTAAAAAGTTGATAATGGTTGTATTTAGGAAACAGGAATGGTGAGGAAGGTATGGCGAGGGATTACTTTATTTTTCTCCACTCTAAATCAAGAGAACTGGTTGACCCTTTTAAGTTTATGACTCTTAGTACAATAAAACTTAAGGAATAAAAGATGTGAAGATTTAGTCCTTAGCTATTGGACCCTGAAAAATCTCTTACTGTCCCTTCTGGGTGATGGATACAGTTACCATGTTACAGTTGTTTTGAGAAAATCTAAGCTTAACCAATGATGTTCCCGAGAACATACGTGTGGGGAGTAACCTCAGAATTAGTCAGTGTTCTTAAATTCAGATGTGACTTTCCCACTCCCTGGAGGAAAAATTAAGGAGTCCAGCTGAGACTGGAAGATGGCATGCCTGCAGAGAAGGCGGCTGAGACTCCATCACTCTCATGACACCTACCTTCTGTTCTATCAGCAGAAGAATAAAGTTCTACCTGTTCTTATAAAGCAACCAATGAAAAGAGAAGAAATACCTCCCCCTCATAGTTTTGGAATGAAACCAAGAGTTCAAAAAGTCCTTTAAAATGAATGTGTGCACAGATACCCATACACAAAATGATGAAAAACATCTATACCACACAGGACAAAAATGATCCAGTTCTATTGGAAAATATCAACCAAAAATAACCAGGCAGCCTGTTAAATAGGATTATAGTAAATTATCAATAATATTAAGCTGTGAAATTGATAAGTCAACATTGCTTAATCATTAAAATTACCGGAAACAGTGGGTTTCTTTCTGCCAAGTTCTTCTACCCAGATCTAGTTCAAGTGTCTCGAGAAACAATTAAATTCCAGGACGCAGGTTGCAGAGTCTTAAAATCTTCTCTCAGTGTCTTCATGGCCAGAAAAGCCCACAGACAGAGGATGAACCGGGAATCCTTCCTAGGAAGACCGGGGGCTCCAGGCTGAGAGCAAGCCCAGAGCGAAGGAACTGCACAGTGCCATCGCTGCTTCTATTACCGGCTTCAGAGGGAGGTGACGGAGAGCTGTGAAATCTCAGACAACCAAGCTGAGAAAAAGCCATCAACACATGTGCGACAGGGAGGCAGAGGGACCAAAACTCATTTAAGGTTGCCTGGTTTAATAAAACCCAGTGGCGGAAATGCCCTGTGAATCTCCACACTTATTTTTCTATTTTCTTGCTTTACAGAAATACAGTCCTTGACTACACAGGGTTTTGTTTTGCGCTTTTTTGTTGGTCAGATCATCAGGTTTGCTTTGCTAAAGTTCTCCGTGCAGGTTTGTTTCCCACGGAAGCAAGAGAGAGGCAGAGGGGAAGAAATGAGTGAAAAAGAAATCTCCGGGGATGAGGGGGCTGGGGTCTTTTGGGGCAGGGTAAATGGACACATCTCCCTGAAGTTCAGAGAAAAGCACAGTGTTTCCTTCCATTCACATGGACTCCAGATTGTGTGTAAGCACAACTACGGGTGATGGAGTAGCACAGCTGTCCACTAGCTCTGTGACCACTGGCAAATTACTCTGTTTCCACGAGCCTCAGCGTCCTCCTCTCTACAACAGGCATCATCCCCACCCTCTACCATATCAAAAGGTTCAAAAGAGAACATGCATCTAGTGTATCAAATGACAATACTTGGTATATTTTAATGGTCAGTATTAGTGCCACCTTGTCTGTAAAGTACAGCTAATGTTTTTCGCTCAGGCCACATATATACAAAGGCGCTATCATAGGCACATGAAATTTGCCTCCTGCAAAGTCCCTCCTGTTGTGCTGTAAGTCTCTCTCCCTTTTCCATAGGGAGGACAAACCCAGGCATCACCAGACGAGGAAGTTCTACAAGAAAAGCTGCCTCCCTGTCCAGTGTGATTCTGAAATCCAGTTAACTCAGCTGGATTGATCAGTCTGCTCTCTGTACAAAAGATAGAATTTTCAGATAGAATTTGATTTTAACTTTGAAAAAAACATCAAGTCTTCTCTCTCACACATGGAGCAGAATATTTGATTGGAAAGAAATGGGGAAGCTTCTCTCTAAAGAATATAGGCAGACTTTGAAGAATGTTCTTGCCCCTTTGTTGTGGAGCAGACAGAGTACCTGCAAGGCATACACTAGTCCACCTGTGTGTGTGTGTGCATGACTCAGAATTTCATGAGAAGCCGAAGCATAGTGCTTACAGCACATAACTGTTTATACAGCACATAACTGTTTATACGGCCAGACGTTTCCATCAACACTGGGCCATACATATGAAGGTGATCCCCAAAGATTATACCACAGAGGCAGGTGTATCACCATAGAGCCAGGTATGTATTAGGCTATCCTACCTAGTTTTATGGATTTATATTCTCTGATGTTCTCATAAAGATGAAATTGCCTAACTTTTCATTTCTAAGTACGCATCCTTATCTTTAAGGGACACACAACTGAATTTAAGATGGTTCCTCCCCTAGGAGGAATATAAGGGAACCAAATAAGGATCAAGGAAAAGAATAATAACAATAATAATAATAATAACAATAAAGACACAAAAACCAAAAATGAAAAGACAAGGACAAATTGGGGACACCTGGTAGGGAGGGAAGAGGGGGAGGGTTGAGGGCAGATGGGAGCACGGGGGACTGAGGTGATGGTGCACTGGTGATATGGTGATGGGGAATACATGGGGATTACAATTGATGTCAAATATATATAAATTTAAAAAAAAGTTTATAAAAAGAAGAGAAAAGGACCTATAGGTAATACATACTGAGGCTGTTAAAGAGGAAAAGGAGAAATGTTTTTTGAGGAGAAAAACATTCTTTTTTGCCTAATGACAATGACCTGCATTCTCTGCCAATGGGTCCCTTTTGCCCCGGACAAATACTATTGTGCAAAATTTTCTTCCACCTCAGCGCAATGTACGATATTAGAAATGGGCTCTTTTCATACATGCAGGATGTAACACTAACTCTGAAAAGGTACCTGCCTTACCTATTCATTTTAATGCAAAAATCAATGTCTACTTCATATGTAAATGGAAACATTTAATTCTGCAAATAAAACATGAAGCTAATGTATTTCTGTTCAAATTTTGACCTTAAAAATCTCAAAAAAAAAAAAAAAAGAGGCTGCTGTTGTTGTTTAGCTTGAAAAATAAACTAAAATCATGGAGAGGTTGCTGAGGGGGGTCAAGTGTAAGTCACCTGACCTGTTGATCCATAAGGTGGTGGAAGTGCCAGCAGCTGATGTACAAAGGGCAGTGGTGGCAAACTCAGCAGGAGTCCCCAGGGTTGCTTCCAGATGTGAGCAGAGGAGGACACCAGAGTTCTCTACACCCTACCAGTTGAATTCCACCAGCAACATCTCCTTTCTCCTTAAGCCACCAAGTGCATCGCCAGCCCTCGGTCCGTGTTGTCAACACAAGATCACGTACCCCTGCCAATGTTCCCATTGTCTGAGCAGAGGGGACCTCAGGTGTGTGTTGCGGCATCCATGCCTCCTCCGAAGCGCTGAGAGCCAGGCACAGCGCTGTGGGGGACACTTTCCCCAGGGATGGAGATGATGCCCATGTGCTACTAGTTCCTCCTTCAGGTGAGCACCTGGCCAAAGCTTGTGTGTGTGTGTGTGTGTGTGTGTGTGTGTGTGAGAGAGAGAGAGAGAGAGAGAGAGATACTATGCACATCATGTGTATGTGTACAAGAGAAAGAAGAATAGGGAAGGAAGCAGGGCGAAGGGGAAGAGGAAGAGAGGAGGAAGGGGAGAGGGAAGGGGAAGAAGACAGGGAGGAGAGAAGAGGAACTGTGGAACGTGCAGGAAAGACATTGTGTGAGGGCATATTATGGGTATGTTAGAGCAATGGGAGAGAGGGAGAGAGAGCAAGGAAGAGAGTTTTATTTGTGGTGAGTGGATGTGTGAGCACGTACGTGTGTGTGAGCTGTAACTAGTAGGTGAGTAGCTGGATTGTACATACAGCCCCTGCCTACACATTTCTCAAAAATCTTCCTAGTTCCCTGGAGAAGCACAGTCAGGACTTCTGGGGACTTCTCTCTTCTGCCTCCAGGTGCAGGCAGAGCATCAGGAGCCCCTCACTGACTCCTGGCTCCAGGGTGTGACAGCTTGGCTCTTTTCTGGATGGAATGGCCCTTGCTCAGGAGACCCGGTGAAGTTCTCAGCACAGCTATGTAGGCAGCAGCTAGAAGCTGACTCACCCTCTGGCTCAGGGTGGGAGGATGCTAGGGTGTGTTTACAGATCCGGGCCTGATGCAGGCTTCCCAGAAGGGATGTGAGGAACAGGGTGTCATGCTCTCTCCTTGTGAAGGACAGTGATAGTGCTGGACTAGTCAAGTTTGGACGATGTGTGAGGTCAATTTGGGAAATTCTAAAAAGAGGTTGTAGGGAAAATCTTGCTTTCACAGTCTGGCATCCGTTCATCCTCTACCTGGTAAAAATAGAACAGCAAATATTTGGGGACTCACCTCTCCTCACTCCCAGGTCTTGTTCTTTGGTGGAGCTGACCTCACTTTCAACCCCAAGAGTGGGTGTTGCTTTAATCAGGTGCCTTTCCAAATCCCAGCCACTGTGACCAGGCCAAGAAGGACAAATCAGGTCAATGTGAGCCTTACACAGGGCTTCTGATAAGGTATAGGGAAGGGATGGTTTCTGAATAACTGATTGGGAGAAGGCAGGGGCTAGAGCTCTGGCCACCATCTTACTATTGGAGAAGTTTGAGGCTATCAGCAGGAAACAATGGAAAGGAAAGAAACTGAGTCCTGAAAGTTTACTTTAAATTCTGAATCCAGTAGTACCTAAAGCCAGACTATCTTTGAACTTCTTCAGTTTCACAATCTAATATATTCCTGTTCTTTAAGCCAGCTTGGATTGAGTTTGTTATCACAGGTGATCCACAGAGACGTGGTTAAACAGACATGAAAGGGATTCCCTAACTGCAACCAGGAGTTCACAGGTACTGGGCAGGTATAGTGGCTGGTGTTAAGGAAGGAGGTGACTAAATGCTCCCGTCCTTGTGGACTTTCAGTCCCCTGGGTGGCAGTGGGGGATAAGGAAGTTGGTAAATTTCTGAATAAGGAATCATCCCAACAGTAGATGTCCCTGTGCTATGAAGAAGAGGAGCTAGACAACCTTAATCCAGAACCCAAGATGTGGAGGCCAATGTGGGGTCTGAGAAATCTGGGCATGGAGTCATCATCTGGTAACAAACCAGCTTTGGAGATAGATAGACTGAACCTTAAATCCAGAGGCATCCTCTAAGTCTCCACTTGTGCACCAGCAAAAAGAGAGTCTGATCTCACAGTATGATAAGCTCCTCTGATTTGCCCACCATATTGTCTAGTTTCTGGCATATAATACTTATACAGACCAGGTTCCAAATCAGTGCCTCATTAGCTGTGTGACTTTGAACAGGTTATTAACCTCTCTGTGCGCACCTCCTACCCTATAAATCAGGGATTATATTCAGGTGAAGACGTCCCAGGGTATGTTAGCATGAAATGTTTTTTCTGGAAATTCTGAAAAGAAGGGAAAACAATCAAGACAGCCTTTATCTTGTTTGAATCTCCCCTCCTCTACCCATCCCTTGCTTCATGGCAGACAAGAATGCTGCAGTCTAATTTGTAGATCAAGCATGTTATTAAACGTGAGAATTAGAAGTGACAAGCAAAATGCCCTGTGCCATGATGCTAATACTCATTAAATCATTCTTGTCTATTATTTCAGAGAAAAATACACGCTCGCTATGAATATACTTAGCCATTGTCGGCTAAAATGTATGCCTAGTGATTTAAATCAAGAAATGTGGGGAGGTCTAGGTTGCCCTTGACGAGTCACATGTCCATTAAAACTACTGTTGCAGAGAAATATCCTGTTATTTAATTCAAAGAAGTGGCTGGCACTAGAAGAAACACTTTTACCAAGATGAAGCATCTAAACCAGGAAGCTCAAACTCTGGATTCTCATTCTAGCCAGACTCTCCCCTACCCTTGCTTACCCACTTCAGTGGCCCAGTTGAAGGAGGCCAGATCAGAAGACCTTAACTGAAGGCTCCAGGGCTGCAAAGGAGATGAACACAGAGGGGCCATTTCCTGCGTCGGCTCCCTGAGGCAGCACGCCGGCCTGCTTCCTGCCAAGGGCTGCCAGGCTCCAGAAAGCAGGGTGCCACGTGGCAAAAGTTTACCTGAAGTCTACACCTAAGAAACCACCACTGAAAGAGAGAAGAGGCACCTTCTTTATTGCTTCTTGAAGTCCCACCTCTGCTCCACCTGTGTGTCAGAGCACAAAACTTTTATGTGGTGCCTACTTAAAGCTCCAGAGGTCTCCCCTCTCCCCACTGGACAGACTTCCATACAGGAGACACATCAAGTGGATGTGGGCACTGCTACTGAGGAAGGAAAAGCACAGACACCTGTGCCACATAAGATGCCACCTTGAGGTTCTTTATATCTTAAATGGGTAAAGAGCTACATAAGGCAGCAAGTTTGATCGGGGCTGGTAAATTGAATTAGGTCGTCCTTCCCGAAAAGAGAAACACTATCCTCAATACACAGAGTAGACATGCTCTTGGGGACCAGACCCATCCCTCAGCAGAAATGGTGACAGAGCCTGACTGGTTGACTAGGAGAGATGGCTTCCTCCAAGGGCTTTGCCCTCTCATCCCTTATCAGCTGGGTCATCCGTAGAGCACAAAGACAAGCCTTTTTGCTGACTCTCCTTTCCTCTTTACCCCAGCCGCCTTGGGGGTTACACTGCACTCTGAACACAGCACTGCCCTCCAGAATAGTGCTAAGCTACATCAGAGGGCAGATGTCCAAATCTCCACTGACCCATGCCTGGGAAGCATGTGTTACAGGGGTCCCCCATCATTGCCATCCTTGCAGGGGAGGTCCAGAAAGGTCAGGGATTTGGTACAAGCCCACCAAGCAAGAACAAAGTCCAAGACTAAGAATGTGACTTTTTCTTGAAACAATTTTAAAAGTAGCAAGTACTCATGAGGTGTTTTCAACATCCAATAACATCATACCATGTACTTATTAATGAGTTCTTCAGAGATGTTTTTACCAAGGTCAGAAATAAAAGGATCAAGAGGAGCATTTTGTATTATTATTAGAGTTGCATGCAGGAGAGAGCGACTTTCCTTGACCTTCCTTGTTGAAACAGGTTCAAGTGGTCACATATCCACACGTGCCTTGGCCTGCAGATCCTGTATAGCATTTTAGAGAAGAGAACAGAAATCTATAGAAGGTGGTTTTTTAGAAACAAATACAAATCTGTCTAAACAATCCACTGCCAAGGCCATTATTATACAATATGCCTAGAAACATCCAACAAACAAGCATTTCCCTCATATAAAAGCTTTACAATGCCACTTCCATTACTGAGAACCCAGAAAAACATTCTCCCATGTTCCCTTTTTTAGTTCAGTTTGTCTGTTTTTGGCTCTTGTCCAAGTCAGTTTTTTTTTTTTTTGAGCTATAGACAAGACTAATCATCACTTCCAGCATTTCAGCATATTCCAACTATATCTATAGCAACATTTTTTTTCTGTGCGAACATACCCCATCTTGGGCACGGAAGAATATGTTAGAGTCTTAAGAATCTGCATGGAAAGCTACTAAGCTCAAATATGGCTTAGGGGCTATCCATCGAAAGGATGGTGCTGTAACAAACTCTGCAAGCATTCATTTCTTCAGCTACAAAATTGGAACACTGGTTCCACACCTCATGGATGACTGAGAGGTTAAACAACATAAGGGAAGTAAAACTGCTTCTTAAATTTAAGTGTTAAATAAGATGTGGCTGCATGCTTCTTCAGAATCAGAGTTGGGGTTTGCATGCAGGCTTTAAGATGCTGATGGTCACCATTTGCTCTACATTGGCTCTTTCTCCCTGACTCTGCTGAGTATCTACACTGGGGAGAGAACAGGCCCTCATGCTCACACATGGCTTTCCTTGTGAGCTGCTGCTACCCCTGGGCTGTTTTCCTGCCATCAGCACCATCATCCATCCAGAGGTTGGGCTGAAATCTCAGCATCACTCCTGGCTCCCAACCTGCCCCTACCCCCCACCACCCTTCACTGTTTGGAGGAGGATAAAGAGGGTTTAAGAGGCAGTTTTATAAACCCTGGTTGCCCATTCTTCTCATTCCTCGAAAGGCAGCCCCACACAGTGAAAAACAAGCTCTTTAACACTGTTCTAAGAGCTAAGAGTAGTTCATTCCTTCCAGGTGGTGGAGAAGACCCTGGTTTGAGTGGGCCTCTCAAAGAGAAGGAAGCTCTTATTTTGGAGTCTGGACTTGAGCTTGGTAAGGAACTTTTCACAAATCCAAGAAGGGATTGTCCCAGATTTTGCAAATGCTTCTGCAAATCCTTCTGCTATCATTTTCTAGGGAGTTGTTCCTTTGTTCCTGCTTTCCTACCTTGTAAATTATCTCTAGGACTCTGTCTTGATTGATAGGGTTTTTGAGTGATCTCTTGGATTTCTTGGGATATTAGAACACCCACATGCCTGCCTCAAGGGAAGTGTGGAGACATTATTTTTATTTAGTTCTTTTTGCCATCCCTACTTTTAAATACTATTGTCTTGATGG
The DNA here is from genome assembly GCA_019455555.1 of Galemys pyrenaicus. Classification (NCBI taxonomy): domain Eukaryota; kingdom Metazoa; phylum Chordata; class Mammalia; order Eulipotyphla; family Talpidae; genus Galemys; species Galemys pyrenaicus. Next base: position 6,366,381 of record JAGFMF010011466.1, on the reverse strand, counting down.
TGTAATAATTTTTGTCTCTGTCATTACAGATGATTTATAAAGACAGTCTGTTGTGTGCATCCACATTTCCCAGTGCTCTAAGAATTCTTTTCTACACTTTCCTTTTTGCTTGGGAAAGTTTCATTAGTCAAACTTCATTCCTAAAGGATATTGATTTAGAACATACAATTGACAGTTCTATTTTTTTAACAACTTGGACATGTTGTGCCACTTTTTCTCCATGATTTCAGATAAAGATCTCCTGTCTCCTGGCTGGATTTTCCTTCACCAGAAATGCATTGCTTCTCTCTGACTACTTTCAAGATCTTTTCTTTTACGTTTATGAAAGTCTAGTGATTATGTGTCTCGGCATGACTCAGAATATATTTGGTTTTTCATTGTGTGTTTAATTTTCAGGGTTACAAGGACACATTCTGACATTAGTCTCAGAAAATACCCTTTTCCTCCTCAAAGTCAGTTTTTCATTAGGTTTCATTTCTCCTGAGCACCACCCACAAACCTTATCCAGCAGTTTCTTATTTTCTCCACTCATGATGAGAAAATCCTCCATTGTGCTAAGTGTACCTGGACTATTTTCATAAGTATGATTAGAAGCAATGTCCTTGTCACAGGAAATGCTGTCCTAAGCTCCCAGCAGGGGTGTGACGTGATTTCCCAGCTGTGAGATCAGAGCTGGAGCCACCAGCGTGGCTGACTCTGTAGACCACTCCAGTGAATGAAATTTCTCATCACAGGGAACCTCCTAACCATGTGATAGATGCCGTGTTAGACACAATTCACCCTTTTTCTAACCCTTAGCCACTTTGTGATCCCAGACTATCAATTCCCATTATACAGTCTAGAAACATGAGGCTCAGAGATGTTCAGCAACTGGCAGTAGCCACACAGCTGTAAGTGGCAGCACCAGGGTAAATGTGCCAATAATTAAAAAACATATATTTTGTGGTGATGGAGCTTCATATTACAAATTGCACTAATATTAATGTCACACTCAATGAATTTTTCTGTGTGTGTGTGTGTGGGCATGCAAACTGGGAATGCAGAACTTGACAGCAACTTTAGAGAGCCGACCTGAAGGCTTTGCATGCATGACTGAATGATGTCCTCTAAATACCTGATGACATCAGAGACAGTATAACCCAGGAGGACATGGCACCTGAGGATGCTTCACCCCCAAAATCTGGAAATCTTCCCAAAAGATCGTCCTCAGAGTTCCCAATTGGATTTTTGTCTGCTTCAATCTTTAATCCCTGTTTTTCTTTTGTATCCTAGTCTTATGCTTATACCCATCAACAGAATTACTTCTAGAAATTGGATGCAACAGTTTAATTGCATTCTGAACTATTTAACACATAATCATTGAGTAAAATCACTATAACTGAAATAGACAAGGTCTGTATTACAGATATTAAGGATCATATGTACTGTGAGATTGAATTAAAATCTCCTGATGAAATTATTCCCAGGGAAACCCAATGGACTAAGGAGAAACTAATACCTTTGAGATAATGAATTCACTGATATTCTCCATGGAACAACAGAAACTTACCATAAGGTTCAAATCTCAGTTGACAAAGAAGGGAAATAAATAAATAATTCAGCTAATAAAAGAATATGATGATGTTTGTACTGGATTTTTTTCGTTGAATTGGTTTTTTTTTTAACTTTCCACCTTCCTCTCATACTATAAAACAAGTGACTACTATCACTTGTATAGTATTATATTTTTGTTACTATTTTACTAGTTTAAAAATGTTATAAGTGATGTCAGTTTAAAAATAACAAATGATTAGACACCTAAATTTGGACAGTCCAACACATGGAATGATTATAAAACACGATGATGGATAACATGTAAGTTTAACTTTATATTTTCCAGATGCTGTGCCAAGTGTTAAGAAGGGCCATGAGGAAATAAGGGTTTGGGTCATAATTGTTAGAAAGGTAGCTGTGACCTGACACAACTCTTTAGATGAAATATAGGTGGAAGATGCTAGAACTACTCTGACTTGGACAGAAAGGGCACCACTGGTCACAAATACAACAACTAAAGATTGATTACGATCAAAAGAGGAGATAACTGTGAACATCATGTGAATGTTCTGGGATTTTTTTTTTTTTTATTCCCTGGTCTAGCAGGCAAGAGAGCAAAGCCATCTGCAGAGGCTTAATGTCAAAGCAGTTTCATCTTGTTTTGTAAAACAGCTTGGAGGAATTTGCTGCCTGCAGGGCAAACCAACCTTTAACCCACCACCAATGACCAAGGAACCAGCTGAAGCAGACTTTAACAAGGAGTGCCTCTCCTGTCCTTGCATCTTCAGATGAATGCTTTAGAGATAAGGAAAATGATTAAACTCCAGCACACCTCCTCTGAGGACAGACAGCACTGACATTTCTTTAGGTTATGGTAACTTAGAAAACTGAAAGAGCTAAATCTATAGGCGAAAACTGGAATGCCCCTGTCAAAACAATACTATTTTATGATTACCTACTCAATTCCTTTTCTTTTACTACATCGATGTTATCTGTAACAAGCTACATAAACTGACCTCAAATTTGTGACTATCAGAGCACTTTTTATAGAGTAAAATCTGTCAGATTATTTCCCAAGTGCTAATCCTCACCTTAATTGTCTAATAAACTTTTTATCTAACTATACCCGAGACTCTAAGTTAACAGGCTCAGTGCCTCAGCTACACCAGTTCTGCTGCCCCTGAAAACTACACCCTTCCATGACCTTGACCCAGCTTTAACACTCCTCTCTGCCAGGCTCCTTCCCTCTTTCAAATCCTTTCCTAAGTGGTGCCTTCCCTTTATTTTTGTGAGTTGATAGAATTGCAATTCGGTAGGGATGTAAATAAAAATAAAATAAACCTAGCGCACACACACACACACACACACGCTTCATTTCACTTGTGTGAAAAAATACAACAAATTTGATTCCCTAAAGGAAATTTCAAATTTAAACACATAGAAAGTCTATAAAAGGTAAGAGTAAATCACTTCTGTTTGATGACATATAACACCCAAGGCGGACTTTATCCGGATGTTGTACTATTTACCCCAAAGTTAGAGATCCAAGTTAAGTTGATAAGAAGCAACGGAAAAAATTTCAGTGCTTTATGACTGCATTGGAAGAAATGAGAAAACCTTTTAAATTACTCAGCTTATGTGGAACATGCCACACTCCCCGTGTTTATAAGGCTGCTCCTAGATATCTCCTAAGGGATCTCATGCTGGAGTGGGAGTAAGAGTCTCACTCCTCAGCTTGAGCAAATCACTTAAGGGAGACACAGCCCTGGAAAAGACATGTCTTTGTGGGGATTCATTTGGACAAGGTTCTGGAAGTTACTTGACTGTGGAGTTGGGGTCCCTGGCACAACTGTTTACAGTAAATGAAACCCCCTTTTAATTAGCTCATATCCTCACTTCTACTGTGGTAATCCACAGGCCTATTCAATTCTTGCCTTACCAACAAACTCCTAAACACTCCCCTGACAGTGCTGCCTTTGAATTACAGACAATACAATGTTCTTCTTGCCTTCAGGATGATTGTGAGAGCAATTCACACCTCAGGCAGGATTCCTAGGAAATCTATATAAGCCATGGCAGTATAACTTACACAGCTAAAGCTGATGGAGTCCCCTTACAAAGCAAATGTGCTGGCCCCCAGTAGATAATGCTGAATTGTATGTAGGTTGCCTTCTTTAGGTCATAGGTTCCTGCTTCAATGAGCCCTTGATGTCTGTTTGCAAAACTGAGAGGGGGGAAGTAGAGGGAGGTGGTGGTGATGGGAGTGGAGGGAGGGCTTTGGTGGGAGAGGAAGGTGGGGGGGGGGGGGCTCTCTTCTAGGGACTCATATCNGGGGGGGGGGGGGAGGGGGGGGGGGGGGGGTCTCTCTTCTAGGAACTCATATCTTTGTAAGCTTCTCAATCATAGTCCTTGGTGCTGCTTGAAAATATCCATGCATTTTTTTTTTTTTTTTGGTGTGGTTATATGTCTGTTGTCACTTTCTTCCACAGTGTCATAAATCCCAAATGAGCCAGGAATTGTCTGTATTCCTGCATAGTAAATATCTGTAGATTTACTCCTTAGAATTAATTTTTAGAAAGCATCAGGCCTAGGAAGAAGATAGAAATAAAAAAAGGACCCACAATGACCAGATTGATGCACAGAATATAGGTTTAAAACCTAATCACTGGGGAAAACAGCCTGTTGAGAGGAAGCTCTTAGTACCCCCATTTGCAGGCCACCTTTGGTTAGCTAATCCTACTTTGGCTTTGGACAACTGCCTGTTTGCCTGTTTTCCTAAATTAGCTGAGATATATTTTAAATGTGGCTCATGCTTACACTCATCCTCTTGCTTCTCACTTTAGATTAAAAACATATTTAGAAGAGTTGGGGAATTCACTTTCTGATATTCCCTGTCTTTCCTAGGGTCCAAAGGATGGGCTTTGGAAAGAAATGAGAGGCTCTCCAGTCCAGAGTTAGTACTGGAATATTGAGGTGAGAACCTAGATGTTTGAATCTTTGAATGTACTATGGTCCCTGACATGCAGCCTGGCCTAGGTCATGGACATACCACATTTCTTGGAGTGAATGTAAGAAGGGAAAACAACTCCTTTTTCAAATGCTAGGGGAATTCTGGTTCTACATAGTTACTTTTGGTTTTTTGGCCCCACATTTCTTTGGTGGTTGACAGATGGTGTTATGTGGCTGTACTTTTACTGCTAAGAGTAACAGCGTCTCTCTGCTTTCCCCAGATGGGGAATCAGGGTCCCTCTGCATACCAGCCGCTAGTTAGTGCAGCCTGGAGGATATCAGAAGGAAATTCCATGACAGACCCTTGGCACTTTCATAGCATCTCCTAAATCAGTTGGTAGAAAGAGTCAAAGTTTGTGTTAGAGGCAAATGGAAGCCAGACAACCCTTAAGGTGAAAAGGGAACTTTTTAGTCCATAGGCTGCAGAGACCAAAATGGGTAGAAGAAAATTCTAGAAGTCATTCCTTCCTTAGAGGCTTTCCTCCTTGCTATGCTTTGGACCTGTGGTCTCTTCTTTCTCTTTCAGCTAAATTGTATTTCATATGCTAGCAAAACTCAGAAAATAATACTTAAAAATTTGTGATAGTCATGTCAAAAAGCATATAATAGGAATATATTTAACAAAAGATGTTCAAGTCTTTCATTTACCAATCACTGCTGAGATAAACTAAAGAACTAGATAATGGAAAGCTACCTCACGTTCATGTATTGTGATCTAACTACTGTTGAGAAAACAATCCTCCCCAAATGGATTTTCAGATTTAACACAATCCAAATCAAAATTGTAGAGACTTTCTGTAGAAGTTGACAACATTTACCTAGAAATGAAAAGGACTTAGAAGTCAGAGCAATTTTTTAAAAGAACACATTTGGAGAGTGTGCATCATCTGCCTTCCATATTGTATTTATAATAATATCATTACCATGTAAAACTGACAAAAAGGGAACAAACAGATCGATGGAGCAAATGCCAAACCAGAAATAGACTCACTCTTACATGGTCATGTGACACTCAACAAAGGGTCTAAAGCAATCCAGCAGAGGGAAGAATATCTCTTCACAATAGCTGCTGGAATGACTTGACATCCAGATTAAATCTGATCAATCTTCTTTTCAGGAAAAGCACTTAGGCTAGATATGAAGTGCTGGAGAAGTTACTTAAGTCTCTTTACCTGCAAAAGGAGCAGGTGTGCTAAGAATGAGTTTTGCTCACCAAGTCTGGAGACGAAGTGTTTTAGACTTGGGTCCTGAGCTGGCAGAAGAGAGGGTCTGGATGTTTAGCTGAATTTGAGTGTATTGCTAATGAAGAATCAAAGCCATAGTTAGGAGAAAGGCCAAGGAGGAAACCCACACCAGGGCATGGGCACTTCTGGAGAACCAGAGAGGATTACAACCAGGAGAAAAAGCAGGAAGAAGAGAGAAAAAGGGACTAGAACATGGGTTTGGTTCTAGACTCTGCTTTTCTAAGAAGGAGCTGATTGGGATATTACTTAGTGAAGTTCCCTAAATGAAGCTGTAGCGCTGCCTCTGGTCCCCAAGTTCCCACTGAGATCCAGTATCTAAGGAGACCCCAATGTAGGGACTTTTCCGATCTGACTCTTTGTTTTTGCCACCACTACTATGCTTTATTGCTGTTGAGAATGGAAACTGAGATGAAGAGAAGAGGAAAATGAAGGAGAATTAAAGAAGGAAGCAATCTTGACTTCATCAGGCCCTCCTAAGAATGAATTTCTCCTCTCTCTGCTGCCCATATTGCCCATTGTGTTTTGGTTGACCAGCTCCCACCATCTTTAAGGGGTCCTGAACTTTAGGTCCCTAGTATCCACCACCTAAGGACTTGCTCTCAGCACTGCACCTTTCCCTTTCAGTACTTAACCCTTGTATAGTAATTTGTTCATCCTTTTCAAGACCATGAGCTTCATGAATGCTGAGCCAGTGTCTGTTCTGTTCATTTCTGGAACATTGTGACTTTGTACTTAGTGACCACTTGTTAAATAGATGTTGAATGAATGAATAACTACCTAATTTTGTGCTATTTTTTTTTCCTAATGTTGGCAAAACTCAAACATCTATTAAGTGTAAGATAATGGTCAGTTTCTTCATATTGGGTTTCTCATTCAAAAGGATCCAGTATTATTTTGAACTATTTTATGGGAAGACACTTTGATTTTAATCTGATTTTTGTCTTATTAAGTGCTTTATTATAGAAAGAATTATGGGAACAATTCTCCAAACTTTCCTGCAAAAGAACACAGTTGATTTCCCAAGAGTCAAGACCACATCTCATACATATATATCACCTCCCTTTCTGATTACGTGGCCACATTGCAGGAGCTGTATAGTAAAAGGGGTGGAAATTTGTTGTTTCTCTTTTTGTTTTTCCTCAGCCACTGTAACTGGCAAATAGAATTCTACTTTAAATAAGCTGATAACTAGACTGTAATTAGAATGACAGAATTCCCAAACCTGATGTCTAGTGATCACAAGGAAGCACATAGTGCAAGCACTACATGCTGGAGAGGTGAATTGTTGATTTTTGGCTCAAAAAAATTAAACAGATTTCTTATTTTTGATAATTTCATATAACTTGACTAAACCATTAATGAAAAGCATTCAAGAGAGACAGGTGTCTGAATTTTTGAGAATGCTCAAAGCCGGAAGAATTAAATTGGGATCATTAAATACACACTTCTCAGGCAGGTAGTAAGCTACTGATTTCAGTCACCAGCTGTTGCTCCGATTTCAGCTATGTGAGGTTCGAAAATGCTAACTGGATATAAGAGAGTGTTCCAAGTGGCGTCACAGACCTTTAGTCAGCTCTTGACCTAAAGTGTATAGGTCGACTACTGTTTCCAGCAGTATGGATTTTTTTATAACATGGATGATCATCCCCTGTAAACCACAGAAAGTAAGAAAACTTCACAAGCTGAACACTAAATAAAAGGGAGAATTCAAGGTAAGCAAAGGGATAGGTACTTTTTCTCATAGAGTTTCACCTGAACCCAGATAATCGAAGCTTCTCTTTTGGCAGCTATGTTGGGTGCAATAGACTTTGGCATCCCCTCCCAGTGTTCATAAATCTAATGGGGTATTCCTCACATAAAGCTTGGGCACCATTTGGTTATACATTTAGTGTTAACGGTCACCTAGAACTCAAACCTCTATGCAGAAAGGGATAGCAAAGAAACACATTTGGTGATGGATGTGATAAATCATATTTAAAAATGGGTAGAATAAAAGTTTCCTCTAAAAATTTGTGAAACTAGTCATAATCATAAATCTTTCATATGGTTTTATCCTGAACTCTGATTATTAGTTTAAAAAAAAAAAGTCCCCAAATTCTAAGAATTGAGTATCTGCTTAATCTGGATAAGCCTGAGCAGGGGTGAGGAGAAACAATGGATAAGAGAGTCATATTAGTTAACACTTCAGATATTAGAACTAGATAGATATAAGCTTAATAAGTATAAAGAAATAAAAGAACACTGAAGTTATCAGCAAAGAATAAATGATAAGTTGATCAATTAGATTTGAAATGTAAATATAGTTTCTAAAAAGAAAATCATACTTGAAACAGCAAACTTGATGCACAGGTTACACAGTAAGTTAAACACAACTTTATAGGAATTAGTGAAATGAGAAACAGATGTAAACAAACTACCCAATATGTAGTATAGAAAGCCAAATTGAAAAATGAATATTACTGTAATTCTAAACCTATAGGTATCTCATAACATAGCCTCAAGTGCATAAAGCATAAACTTTATACATAGAACCACAAAGAGAACTAAACAAATCTATTATAATGGTAGATTTTGAAGTGCCTCACTTAGTAACTGATAGATTAAGCTAGAAAAAGTGAACCAGAATATTAAGATTTGGATAACTTAATGTCAGGCTTGCTTGCCACACATGAGGCAAGTCACAGGTGCTAATCTGGGAGGTTTGGGGATGAGGATGGGAGAGGAGACCAGTGGGTTTTTCTGAGTAGTGGCTGAGCTTGTGGGAGGCTCATTATTTATAAGAGGAAGATGAGGGGCTTGGGTTCCACAGTGTTTGGGATGTATAGCATTTAAATTCCTAAGCCATATTTTAAAATGTGGCATCAAAATCACTATACAAAAGGCTCATGACTTTGTTTTACCCTGTAATTGGAATGAGAGGGAACTAGAAGAGTGCATTATAAACTGTCACACAAAGTGGAAAGGGGGTTATCAATATTAATACAACCACCCACATGATGTCTGCTCACATTGGATTAGCCAGTGAGATGCTGTCTGCATATTTATTATTGTGCCTCACTTTGGACTGTCACGGTAGACAGCTGCCTTGAAGTGTATTTACCTCATGATAATGACATCTCATTTTAATAAGTTGAGAACTGTGTATCTTTTCACAAAACTCAAAAGAAAGTAAATTTTTTTCCCAGCTTAAAAGATAATGGAGTTGGGCCTCCCTGGTGGCACAGTGGGTTAAAGCAACGCACCATGAAGCAAACCACAGCCACTGAAGCACGAGTTTGATCCCTGCCGATGGCCAGGGAGGTGACCCACATGGCACAGCAGACCTCTCCTACCTCACCCACTGCTCCCCTCAGCAGTGTGTTTCAGTCAGTCTGCCTGTTCTGCTCCCTACTCTGTCTCGGTGAATCCTCTCACCTCCCTGGATTCTGGCCTGTATCCCAGCTCTTATATGCATAAATAAATAAAATCTTTAAAAAAAAAATGGAGTTTCGGAAATAAAGAAAACTACAAAGAAAAAAATTGACTATAATCCAAACCTCAAAGTACCTACTTTTAATGCCTGCAATTGGTTTTTAGTATCCTATCTTACCAGTTTCACAATTACACCCTCTGAAAACAGGGATTTGGTTCCTCTTTTTACATTTTTAGGTATTTTATTTCATTTTATGCTATGTTAAAGAGCACTGGTGATTATAAACATCCTGACCTTCAATGCCTGCATTCATGGTGCTTAACTGTTAGTGACAATCTACATTTGGCTTGAGGAGAAAGGAGTGGGAGCATGCACACAGGTATTCATACTAAGAAAACCTTTGCTTCCTATTTTAGAATTGATTTTATTTTTTAAAAAATATTTATTTATTTACATATACAAGCACTGGGGTACAGGTCAGAGTTGTGGGAGGTGAGAGGATTCACCACAGAGAGCGGGGAACAGAACAGGCAGATCAACTGAAGTACACTGCTGAGGGGAGCAGCGGGCACAGCAGAAGAGGTCTGCTGCACCATGTGGGTCCCCTCCCTGGCCGGCAGCAGGGATCAAACTCCTCCCTGGCTGGCAGCAGGGATTGAACTCGTGCTGCAGTGGCTGCGGTTTGCTTCATAGTGCGTTGCTTAACCCACTGCGCCACCAGGGAGGCCCTAGAATTGATTTTAGAATGGAAAAGATAAAGTGGTTTGTCCAGTATATTTTTTAGCATTTATTCAGAGACGACTCATGTGGTTGATTTTTTCAGCTTATTAACATGTGATGTTAATACAGAAAGTCTTCATTCTCTTGTGCTTCCCTTTATTGCACCCCACAAATAATTGCATCTTTTACAAATGAAAGGTTTGTGGAAACCCTGCATCTAGCAAGTCCATGGGCACATTTTTTTCCAGCGGCATGAGCTCACTTCATGTCTCTGCGTGAACTGGGGTAATTCTCACAGTATTTCAAACTTTTTTCATTATCATCTCTGTTATGGTGATTTGTGATCAGTAATCTTCGATGTTACTATTACAATTATTTGGGGAGTGACTGCAGACATGGTTGAAACAGCAAGAGTTAGAATCAGAAGCCAAGCCTAAAGACGTAAGTAAACTGCTACAATCTCATAATCCATCAAACCTGAACGACGAGGAGTTGATTCTGAGGGATAAGTAAAGGAAATGGTTTCTTGAGATGGAATCTACTTCTAGTGAAGATGATGTGAGCATTGTTGGAATGACAACAAATTTAGAACATTACATGAACCTAGTTGATAAGGTAGCAGCAAGATCTAAGAGAACTGACTCTGATTTGTAAGTGACTCCAATTCTACTGCCAGGAAAACACTATCCAACCACATGACATGCTATAGAGAAATCTTTAGTGAAAGGAAGAGTCAATCCGTATGGCAAATGTCATTGTTGTCTTATTTTAAGAAACTGCCACAGGTACCCTAGTCTGATCATATAGAAGAGGTCTATTTGTAAACTACTACAAATCACTTTAACATAAGCTGGGGAGTAAAAATGAAAGTGTTCACAATAAAGGAACCAAGTAAGGATCAAGAAAAAGAATAATAATAATAATAATAACAACAAAAACAAAAAGACAAGGACAAATTGGAGACACTTGGGGAGGGAGGAGGGAGAGGGTTGAGGGCAGATAAGAGCACAAGGGACTGAGGTGATGGTGCACTGGTGAAATGGTGGTGGGGAATACATGGGGCTTACAATTGATGTCAAATATATATAAATAAAACAAATGTATCTTGTAATACACAAAAAGACAAATACTGTATGACTTCACTTAGGTGAGGTATCTGTAGTCAAATTCAGAGACAGGAGGGAGCACAGTGGTAGCCAGGAATGAGGGAGGCAGGGATGGGGAGTTCAACTGGGTCCAGAGTTTCAACTTGGGAAGATGAAAAAGTTCCAGAGCTGAATGGTGATTGATAGTGATTGTACAACAGTGTGAATATACTTAGTGTCCCTGAAATATATATTCAATAAAGGATAAAATGGTAAGTTTTATGTTATACAGATTTTACTACCATTTTTAAATTAAAAAAAAAAATGTATCATGTGAGAGTTGACCTGGAGTTAGGCTGGATTAGATTGCACTGTGAGTTCTGTCTTAGCTGAAATGAACAGTCAGACATGTAATGCCAGTAAAGACATAAAACAGGTGGGAAGTGGGTGGCACATGTGACATCTGTGTAGCCATTCCCAGGGTGTGGAGGACAAGCGATAGCCAGGTTCCCCCAATATGACACAACAGATTGCTTTTCTGAAGGAGCCTTGTTCGGACAGTCTCTAATCATTTTGTCCCGTGGACAACAGCTCTTAACTGACTCATTTATTTATAAAGAAGGGATTATATTATTACATAGCTATTCAGGTGAAGCCAGGCTTTGTTTCTCAATTTTTTTTTTTAATGTAACAAGGGGTGGTAAAGATGGGCTATGCCTGGGTTTTACATGTGGTGACATGGAAAAGTAGTATATAAAAAGTGTCTTCAAATCAGCGTCGGTGCAAGCATGATGCAACGCAGCCTTCCTGACAGCATACAGTGCCAACACCAGCCTAATGTGCTCTCTGCGTGCAAGCGTAACAACCACACACTAGAACATTAATAAGAAACCGCCAAAGGGCTTGGAACAGGAAACCAGAGATGATGTACTTTTCCCTTACTGACCCCTTGCCTCAGTTGGCCACCACTAACCGAGGGGCTGGGGCCAGGGGAACCTTCCCCACTGTCCTGTGCATGCCCTAAAGGCCATGTCCTCAATGATGTGTGTTTGACTCCATTTCACACCACCCCATCACAGTGAAAGGATTAATGAATACAGTGCTTTGTGCAAAGTTGCTGTTTGGTATTTAGGGGAAAATAATCTTGCTGGGAAACTCTAACACATTTGTAATCAGAACCCTGGTTTCAGTGGCACAAATCGGACATTATATCCCCAACTATCTCATGAGGAGAATAGGATCTTTAGAGGAAAACATTCAAAGTCATTTGATATATTGTACTATCCTACAGCAGAACAGTGTTTTATTCCCAGAAAAGCAGTGTAAAACTACAAAATCAGAGAGCCCGACTATGACATTTTGCTGAAATTGATGTTGATTGCTGATGGCAGAATAAGTTCACGCAATTCTGTGAGAAAGGAAGACAGTACTACTTAAGAGGATTCAGAAATATATATGCACATACACACACATTCCTTGAGCCAAGAGTTTTACTCCTGGGGATTTTCTAAAGAAAATAACCAGAAGCAAAAGGACATCTGTGTAAAGATGTCCATGGGAATACTGTCTGTAATTGCAAACTAAAACTGGGAAATGAAATGCCAATGTTTACATTGCAAAAATGGGTAAATTAATTGTAGGCTATTTAAATAAACATTCAGCTATGAATAGTGTATAGCACTGTGGACAAGAGTTGATGGATTTAAATAAAATAATAGTATATAAAAAGTAAGTATGACTGTGATGTTGATACAGTTTCCATTATTTCACACTAGGGATTTGCTATAGATCTCTATTAAATTACACATATTCTAGAACTTATATCTATATAAAATATAACTGGTATAATTTTTACACTCTATAAATCTTTTAATATTATCTTTAATATTTTAAAGCAAGTCAGAATGACAAAGATAAATATTAGACATTTACATAATTTACATACAATTTGATAAAATACTTTCAATATTATCTTTCAAGCTTTGAAAATCTTTTAATATTATCTTTCTAATTTAAATTTAAAAGTAGGATTTTTAAAAATGCATGACATAATAAGGCTTTTAATCAAAGATATCTATAGCAACATTAATATGTCTCTCCTGTTGAATGATTAAAAAAGCACTTCCAATTCAACTGTGCACATCTAAAATATTCTTTTGTTAATTTAATATAAAAATCTCATACTCAAATCCTTAATATTTCCCAAGATATACCACAACCCTCTAAAATATTTAAGCATGAAGATACATATTTAGGTCTTACTTGCAAATATTATCACAAACAGAACACATACTTTCGGTCAGTGTTCTCTTGGGATAAGCAAAAACAAAAAAACCGAGTTTATGCAGAACATAGTCTCACAAACTGAAAGTGGCAAAACTTTCTTGGTTGATTATTATCATTTATAAAGAAGCATATATTTAAAAATTTTTTTTCTTTACTTCCCAAATAGGGACTACTCCTTGGCTTTATGAGAGGAAGATATGTGGAGCAGCTTTACCTAAGACTTTCACCTCGTAGCTTCATCTGACCCTGCACCTAACGCTGACCCAACCCCATTCCCAAGCCTTACTTCATTGGACAAACTTAATCTATGTCTCAATAGTAAAATTCAAAGAATGGGACTTAGATGTGGGAAGAAGAGACAAAGGTGTTTGTAGCATAAATTATTGAATACTTAAAAAAATTTTTTTTAGGTTTTATCAAAATACAACATAAAACTCCTATAATTTTGTTAAAACTACTATATCAAGTACTTCCACTTATATCTCATTTTTCACTTGTGACCATTTTTGATGGATTAGGGGCAATTCTTTGGAATAGATACAGCATACCTGAAACTTGGGTTTTCCCCTTGGCTTCTTTGATGCCATCATTAGTAAGGTATCCTGAGATTTAAACTTTAGTGGAAAACAGAGTCACTGAGATTGATTCTGAGGACTGGTAAATCCCAAACAAGAGTATGTAGACTAACTAAACATTTAGAAATAGAAAACTAATTAATTCACTTTTTTTTGGTCAATGTAAATAATGCCACAACAAATACCCTTATTTTCTTTCATATTTTCTCCAACACCATTCTTTATATCCCCCTTGTTCCTCTCTCCTTCTACCCTAACCTCAGAGCACAAACAGTATATACTAATGTCCACTAGTCTTTATACAGTATATACTAATGTCCACTAGTCTTTTACTTTGTCAAATCTTCTATTGTGTAAATGTCCAGTATTTATCTTTGTCATTCTGACTTACTTTACCACAAATAATTCCCTCAAACCCTCCATGCTGCTGTAAAGAGCTGCATTTCATCATTCTTTATGGCTAAATAGTATTCCATAGTATTCCATAGTGTGAACAGACCGTATTTTCTTGATCTAGCTGTCTATTGATGGACACTTAGGCTGTCTCCATGTCCTAAGCTATTGTAAATGTATCTGGCAGAGGCTGCTGGTTTAAAAATAAGAATAAAGGCATCACTTCCCTGCTCTCCTCTCTGAAGTCATATGTGAAGAGCTCACAGTTTTCAGGCAAAATGGCCAGAATACAGAGTTCTTCAAAGCAGGGGTCAGCCCTAAGGGGTAAATTAATGATGTCTGGTGACATAAAGGAAAAAAAAAAAAAAACAACTCTGCTGTTAAACATAAAATGCAGAGTTGTTATTTTTTTTCCTTTATGTCACCAGACATCATTAATTTACCCCTTAGGGCTGACCCCTGCTTTGAAGAACTCTGTATTCTGGCTATATGACTTCAGACTAAACCAAAGTCTCCTTTCCTCTGACCACCCCACTCCTTAAAGAAAAGAATGAACAATTCTAGCTCTAACTAGCAACCCTGCCCTGTCACTGGAGGAGTTTGCTTTCCTGAGGCCCTCTGCTGCTAGATGCCCTGCCTCCCAGCACTCCACTGCTCATTATCAGCCAAAGAGCCATCTTATAATTTTTAAGATGTATAACTTTAGTATGACCTAGTAAATCTTAAAATTTTGAATGTTAGAGACAATGTTCCTGTTGCCAAGTTAAAGATGCCAGCTGTATAAACTTAGCTCTATGAGTAAGCATTTCATTTGAGCAGAGAGAAGTGTGTATGGTAATACAACAATTCAAACAGTTTTTCCTTGATGTTTGTATGAGGCTGTAGTCCTGCTGTGCAGTTTTAGTTCCTAGGGGCACTGACATTTAAAAGTTGTTAGTGATGATGTGAGTCTTAATATCCTTAAACATTCACGGAACAACCCTGTGCAATCTTTCAGAAGGTGCACAAGTCTCCTCATTTGTTGATTCCCAAGCGGTGATATGTTTAACTGCCCTGAGTCAATGCTGGGAAAGAAACTATGGGAATTAATTATAAAATTTAAATGACTTTTGCTGTGCTAAAAAAAGAAGTACGGCAAATTGAGAAAATGCCTTCCTGCTCATAGGCAATAATACTGTGTTTAATATTTTATAAAGAAAGAAAAAAGCTATTTACCAACCTCAGAATGAAAACAACATAATAATAGCCACCAGTTATTGTGGGTAGGCATTGCTAAGTGATTTACATACCTCATTTCTTTTTTTTCTTTACAAGAACCTTTTGGGAAAGGTCTCATTTCCAGACTCAAGAAGGTTGAATAACTTGCTCAGAATCACACAGCAAATAAATGGTTGATCCAGGATTCAAACCCAGTTTGTCTACTGCAGGTCATGTGGATTTAATGAATGAATGTAGGATGGACAAGAACCTCAAGAGGTCACCAAAACCAACCCCTTCCTCTGGAAGGTGCTGCCAACAGAGAACACAAGCGCCCACTGGAGAGGATCCTTGGCCTTCTGACAATGTATTTTAGGCTCCATGTGTGCCATACCAGGCACAGTATGAAGAATGGAAGAAGGGTGTTTCCAGAGGAGCCACGGAGGTCCCCGAGTAGGACTCGCTAGCTGTTGCCAAGGCAGTTGCTGCCGGCACTCATGGGTCAGCATCTTTTCCTTGCTCATTAGCCCACAACACGTGGGATCTGCCTGATTTACACATGACTGTTCCAGTCCACTCAAGGGCTCTGCTGTGGCCTCCCCATTCCCTGCTCCCGATTTGTCCTGTTTTCAAATGTCCTTCTATGGAACTCAGCCCCTATGAAAGACCAGCTGCTTAGCCCAAAATGCAATCCCACGATTAAGTCAGTCTGGATAAGCCAGGTTGAAGGGAGATGTGAACACACTGGTTTGAAGCAGGCTTCACCACAGAACTTTGTTGAGCCTTCTCTGAAATCCTAATTAAGGCTCCTTCTGTGCATCCAGAGCATGCCAGAATCCAATAGATAAGAAACAGGCATGAGGGTGGGGGCAGAAGGCAAGAAGAGGGGTGGGGACTGAGGTGTGGGGCAGCCAACACCAGAAGGTCCACAAGCATAAGGGGGCTGCTCTTCAGGGCTCCTGGAAGCCAGCAATGCTGGATCTTGGCAGGGCCAGGGCAGCAATAACAATAGTCACCAACATGCCATCAACACCTAAATGTCAGGCACTGAAGCAACTTTCTTCAATTTTATTCTCACCACAGCTCTGAAAGCAGCACACGGTTATCCCTACACTTTCTTTACACTGTGAGTGGTGGATTTGAACTCACTTATGTAATTCCACAGACAGTGCTATTTCCAACACATCACACAGTCTGACTGATTTCAGTGAGGAACCCACCCTGCTTGACTTTATGATGTGCTGTGGATTTTCAGCCAATCTAGTTCCATCTATTGAACCAAAGCTTTAAAGGAAATCTATTCTAGTCACCTAAGTTGTTTAACTGCTTCATGCCTGTTACCTATATGTAAAATGAGGAAAATAGTGCCCATCTCTGAGGAGCCTTATGAAAACGAAAAGATACTGTTTACGACACTTGTAGAGCACGCCTAGCACATGGTGTTATGTAAGTGGTTGTTATATAAACTCCTCTCTGAATAAATCTTGCCCTAACAGGAGCGGGGAGAATGGCAATGCTCATCCAGGAAAGAAAACCATGGGCCCAGAAAGTCTGGGAGGGGGAAAGACTTGGAGAACAGACAGTTAAGAGAGTATCTGTCGCGTTTAAGGGTGTTGGGCCTCCAGCTTGAAGAAAAAAAGTCTAATATCAGCAGGTTCTGAGCTAAAAACTGAGCCCATGAATTCTCCTACCTTCTCTATCAGGACAATTGATAGTGAAATTAGAAATTGTGGGATAAACACTACCAAGAGGGAAGGGAGTCCAGGATATGCATGGGAGTGGTAAGGAAAGCTGCCCACTGCACACCTAATGTATGTGGAGTCATATCCCAGGCTTCAGATGCTTCTGGAAGCACTGCTGATAATCTTCAGACTGAAGATCCTCTCCAAAAAGCCCGAGGCCACTCCCTGCCCTGGCCTCTTGCTTCTCAGTCACACCCTGAACCCAGTTTATACTGAGCCACCTTGTAGTTTCCTAGAGGGCTCAGGTTCTGGTGCCACCCACCCAGAAAACCAAAAAACAACTACGATATGAATGGCTTTGGGGAAGGTCCAGGACCCAGTTTAAGAGCAAGAAAACAAAAGTCTGACCACTGCTCAATCCCATAGCACTTGGTCAGGCAGTTGCCTGGGCGGGTCCTCCCAGCCAGCTGCTCCTTCCAGGAGCTGAAGTTGGCACACTGCCCACTCCTGCTCTGCACAGGATGAGGCTGCAGAGCACATTACACACAACTGAGGCAGAGCTGAGAATGATGAGAGTCCACTTTCACCCAGGTGCGCCAAGCCAACTTCTGGAGAAGCCTGCCCAAGAAATACTCTTCTAGCCTTCTCACAGGCAAGGGAGCCATGTTTGGAGCAGGAAATCAATTATTTGCAGATCCCTTAACACCCTGACCTTGCTACACGTGGTCCCTCTCGTCCACGTGGTCCCTCTCGTCCACTCCCCAAAACACTGCCAACTTCTCCATTGCCCATCCAAGCCACAGCTTTCTGTTCATTTTGCTGATGCTCAAAATGCACGAAGTGCCAAAGCATCCCAGCAGGTGGTGAGGGGGTTATCTCCATAGCACTGTCTCCAGTATGTTAAGCACAATGTAGACCCCTTCCACAGAACAGTAAGAAAGGAAGAGAAAAATCTTTAGTTAGGGGACAATAACAACAGAATGTGCAGTACAGTAGATATTTTGGTTTTTGTTAATTGTCTTAAAAAAGGGGGGTGGTTAATTTAAGGTCTAAATTGCTTTACAACATGTTCCCCAGACTTTTTTGGTGGCCTCCTTATCCATCAAGACCCCTTTTAAGTGGCCTGACCACTGTAAAGCTTATAAAGCTGCCTCAGACTTCTCAAAGCAAAAGTGATGGTTGTTTCTTTGTTCAACCACATCTTTCATACATGAATTTGAGCACTTAGACTATTATGTTGTAATTACAGGCTTTTAAGTTTTAGTAACTATCCTCCCTTTCCACACACACACACACACACAATTATTCAAATGTGAGCTCCCCAAGGTCAAGGACTATGTATTATTTATTGTGATCTTATCAGTATAAAACCCAGTGTTTGGCAAAAATCATGAACAATTAACTATATTTGGAACGAATGTTTTTGAGTGGAAATTCCTAAACATTAATTCTCCTTTTTCTCCTTGCCCGTTCACAGGCTTCTTCAGTAATTGCTCCAACAACTACACTATAGTTAATCCTGCATTGTCTCATTCCCACTGCCATGATGCTTCTGAAGAAAACTGATCTCTGATTGACTATTTCTCATTCAAACTGTGGCAGAGTATGGGTTGGGGGTGCTGGGGTTCAGAACTGAGTTTCTAATCTTCCATGATTTCAGCTACCAACAATTGAGAGCCTACTATGTGCCAGGATTTAACCCTGGTCTTGGCTTCCAGGGACTTACTTGATGATGGCTGCCAAGTCCTCTCTATCAACCAGCATGTGTGTGAACTTGGGTGAGTCCCTTAAGCCTCTTGGTCTCAGTCTGCTCATTTACAAGACGGGATAAGACTGCCCTGCTTATCAGGGCCAGGAACACTGATATACGACAATGCATTTTAGTTTCATTTGACCTAGAAGCTGTTCACATCCCTAAAGAAGCCCACGCTGAAAGTTTTGGTGCTGCTGAAAAGCAAAACCTGCATGGTGCGCATGGACAGTGCACAGCAAAGACATTTTCAGGACCTGGAGAAGCTGTAGTTCCTGGGGATGCAGGCAAGCTCAGGGATGCATGGACCTGAGAGGATGACAGTCAGGAGCAGGGGTGTCCAGACCTCTAGAGTCACCCTGTCAAAGACACCATCTTCACAAAACCTGAGCAACTGGAGGACTGCATCTTGTTATTGTTATGGACACCCTAGAATAATGAAACAGTCGTTCTTGTGCAGGTTGGGAAGGGACGGGGAAGTATGGTCAGAGCAGAAACCAGAAGAAGAATGGTGATGAGGATGTTGACTGGGACAGGGACACTCTTGTAACTCCTGGCTAAGCTTCCACTGCCTCCTTAGTGGGGAGGGATTAGATGTTACCTCAGAACCCAAATGTGCATGTTCTATGTTTGTTACAGCATATACAATTACAATGATGTTTATGAGAATATTAACAATAACCATGGTGCGCTCCAAGGCAGGGCTTCAGCCATTCTCAATTGGTCTCTCATTTCTGTATTACCAATTTAAGGAGAATCTACAGCTAACAGTGTAAGTGGAATCTATTCCAGGGGTTCCTACTTACTGCCCAAAACCTACCTGAGCAGAGAAGCTGTTTCTCTTAATAAAAGGCCTTTTAACAAGATTTGTTAGTGTTGGATATAACTCCTCAGGGAAGACATTTGAACCACTTATGCAGGGGTTAAGCATCATTATAATATGGATACTTTTATGTAAATCTTGTTCACATCCTTGGTAATGTATGATCAATAATGAGGGGCAAAACAGAGAGATGGGCATTTCCATCTCTAGAAAGTCAGCAAGCATCTCAGGCATGGGTGTTTTTTTTTTTTTTTTTTATATTTTTGGCTTTTGTTTCCTGAAATGGTAAGAAACTGATGGCTGGCTGACTTGATTTTAAAGAACATTTTCTATTGATTGTCTTAACTTCAGGCTAAATGAGGAACACTATGACATCAGATTGTTTGGAACTTGCTAGCTAAGTGCAGCCACAGACAATATGTAAGCAAACCGGTACGTCTGTGTTCTAGTGAAACTTTTTTTTTTTTTATAAAAACAGGTCAACTGCCAGATTTGGTCTGTGGGCCATAGTTTGCTGATTCCTTTAACAGTTGGAAAACTGACATTTTTTATTTTCTTCTTGAACAGATACTTCTATTCCATTTTATCTGTCTCACAGCATTTTATTTTACTGTCATGTTTATATCTGTCGTTTATCACCCTGTTATCATTCTTTGTCATAGAAATAATTGTAATAAGTTGACCGGCATTTGTTTTTGAGCCATGAGACTCTAAGTGTCAAAATATTATCTTGAGTTCTACCCACATTCTGGAAGTAATCTGCTTTACTATAAGTTTACTATTTTAAATGTTAAGATCACTAAAATAATATCTTCAAAGCAATATCTGGACTAGTATTTGACCAGATACTTGAGTGTCATGGCCTAGCCAAGCTAACACATAAAGTCAGTCATCACTGCCCCTTATGCAAACAAACTCACGTTAATTAAAAACCTATGGTTGTCAGCCTAAAATTGTATCCTAAGTGCTCAGGCACTGTGAATATTACAAATTTAATCAGGAGCTTATTAGACTTTATATATCAAGGTAAAGTTTTCTTTACCTTTTCTTTTTTAACCTATTAAAAATATGTTGAAAGGTCAATGGTTTACCAAATTATCTCCAAGACATAATTCATGCTCCTAGTGTTCTGTATCACAAAACATCAGAGTCTGTACTTTCCCTAAAAAAAATACAGACTGGGATTTAATCATTCAAGAAAGACAATACCACTTATCCCCTATCATCCAGACAGGAGAAATGAACTGAAAGGCCTCAGGTAAGATGGACTGTAAGGAACCAGATAGTCACAGGAAGGGACTGCCAAAGTCTGGTGCAGTAGCCGGGGCTATGAGACCTCTATACTGCGTCCTCCCTCCCTGAGGACATTTACTCCTGTGTCACCTGTTCTCACTGCTCTGGCTGCACAGGAAATGAGAGTATGAAGCTGACTGTGGACATAAAAGTTCTTCAAAAGGGACAGAAATCTACACCAGCCTTTTGACACCATGAGGGAGCACAGGCTGTCCACTGCTCCACAGATACAAAAGTAGGGTCCAGGTGGCTGATTAAGGAGAGGAGACCTGCTGGACAGCTGAAGGCCAGAGGCCCAGGCTATATTCCTTAGGCGCTTATAAGGGGCCATCTGAACTTGAAACTAACAAGGTGACCTTGGTTATCCACATAGTGATTATAAATGTCAGGCTTCCTTGACTCACAAAGTGGACTAATCTGCCCTTCACAGAATTCTTATAAGGATTAGAAGAAATAAATCATCTGAAAAAAGGCAAAGTAAAGCCCATGCTCACAGCAGACTAGCTTTTGTGTTTATTTGCAATTTAATCTTTTGATAGTAAAGAGTTAGTGAACAGAAAGTAGCTAGTTAGCTTTCACTGGGGGCAATTTAAATTTTAAAGAATTCTCATCTCCCTTATGGTTCCAGTCACTCTGACCTGGACTTGGTGGAGTAAGGTGGTCACAGTCACTGTGGAGATCTGTCATGAATGGGCTGGCACCTGTAACCTAAATTGCCCATTAGTTGGGATGTCAAAATATAATTCTCCTTTAATGGTTGCATTTTCCCTGACAAGTTTGGTGGTTTTGGCCCTTTGGAAAAATGCAGGGGTGTTTCTGGGGGAAAAGCAACACTGGGGTGAATGGGAGAGGGGTTCTAGGATAGGGAGGGGAGAAAGAAGCAAGTCCCAGATCTCTTTATGTTCATCTTACTGATACCTGGTTATGAAAGCACATGTACAAAATGTGGGGAACTTGGAAATAAAATAGACAATACTGGTAAGAGAAAATTATAAGTTTACCTCCCAAAGAATAATTACTGTTAATAATTGTGTATTTCCTTTTAGCTTTTATTTCAGTCATTTTAGTTTTTACTGCATAAAAAAATCTTTTCACATAAAAATATAGTGATTATAGCAATAAGTACATTTTTACATTGCAGTTTTAAATCTAATGTTTTAATAGAAGAATTTAGCCATGTTGAAACAATATATATGTTATTGGAAAGGTCTCATCAGATTCTGTCATTAAAAGGTACCTTAATTTACTTCCATTGTTCTATTGTTGGGCATTTTGATTCCATTTCTCATATTACAAGAATTCAGCACAAGTTATTTTTGTATAGTACTAAAATTTTTTGTTGTCTCTTTAGGTAAAGGCTTTCAAAATTGAAATTACTGGGTAAAAGGCCCTGGGCATGTTAAAGGTTCTTGATGAATGTTGATAAAAGGTTATGCCCATTTAGACTTGGTCAGCAATGGATGAGCATGCCTTATTCAATCTACCCTTAACACTGAGCAGAGTGATGAAAAAAGTCACTAATTTATTGAGGAAAAAAAGCTAACTGAAGCATATATCTCTATTCTCTTGATTTTTAGTAAGACTATTTTCCTATATACTTGCTAACCTGTGACTATCCCTATTCCATAGTGGTAATTTTTAATATTAAATCTTACCAAGGAATATTGCAAACCTTTTGGGATATCTCTGAAACATACTGTGGAGTTCATACCAAATGGACAGTATGGTAATTTATGAATCATGTGGGCTATGTGAATACCAACTAGTAAGAGAGGAGAGAAGTAAAGGATATTCCACTCCAAGTGAACAGAAATGAAGCCTTAAAGTTGTCTCGAAAAAAACCAAAGCAAATACTACAGGCATCATAAGGCGATGTGTTTTGATTTCAGTTTCAAGGATAATTTTTTCTCTCATTCCCTAAAAACAATCTACAAAATTGCTCTGTGTTAAAGGAGCTAGCACAAAATGACAAAAATCACAGAGAACAATTTTTATAATGAAGCAAATAGCTAGGAAGCCAATTTGTTTCCAAGGAAAGTAGTGACATCATTCTTGGATTAATGTGACCCCAAGTGATAACACTGATACATATAATACTTGGGCTCACTCTAAAAGCTGGGTTTCCTGCAGAAGTCTTAAAATGCAACTGCTTTATAGGTCCATATTTATAGTGCTTGATTAACTCTATACAATAAATTGTCACGAAAATAAATTTATATATGATACAAAATGACAAAGAGAATGATTCATTAATATCCCATTGCTATGTAATTTCTAAATTTAGCAATCCATCATTCAATCTATAATGTTCTTTTGATGTTTGTTAATATCCCAAATTTAAATGTTTAAAGTGACACTGAGAAAAATACATTTGAATGCAAAACATATGGAAGATAAGAACTGAAGAAGTAACCATCTGATCATAATTAAAATAACCATTAAAAGTGAATTTTCATCTAAAATTCTT
The DNA here is from genome assembly GCA_019455555.1 of Galemys pyrenaicus. NCBI lineage: Eukaryota > Metazoa > Chordata > Mammalia > Eulipotyphla > Talpidae > Galemys > Galemys pyrenaicus. The sequence continues at coordinate 6,342,912 of JAGFMF010011466.1, read as the reverse complement.
AAAATGCTCTTACTGAAATAAGTAATCAAACAAAACACTAGGACATGTAGATTCAGGGAGATGAAAAAGAAGAAAGCTAAAGTGGCAGGTTACCACCATTTTTACATGATTTGACACTCTGGGTAGTCCAATAAATACTCCCTTTTTATCCAGAGTCACACATTTAGAACTACACACTACAGACAAGACCTTGGGCTTGATACAGCCATTTACTTCTGATACAATTTGTTAATGTTGTATGAATGTCTGCTCTCAACCTCTAGCGCCTTAGTTTTTTGTGAATATTTTTTTATCATTATACATGGTTCCATATTATCTAAAAATATATGTATATGGTAGTCACTGGATAAACAGCTAGAAATTAAGCCAATAGAACAAAAAATGGGATTAATTTACATAGGAAAGGTAAAGCTCATTGTGGGCAGTGCTAGTGAAATATGGGGCTACAGTGGCCTCACAGAGCTACTATCAGCTATTTTATTGCTATTTTCCATAACAAAATGTGTTCTTTGTGAAATGTAACACAGTGTTTTTAAATTCCATCACTTGAAAATGAGTATGCTGGAAGACTGTCCCAAAGACTCATGTCTAAAGCAAATCACTTCCAAACTGAGAGGTGAATTTCAGTTTGCCTGAGAAGTCAAAGGACCAAGGGAATGGGATAACAGCACCCACAAGCCATCACCCAGCAGGGTGTGGCTTCGGCCAGGCAAATCCGGAGGTGAAGTCTAAACAATCTGCTGACACTTTTACTTGTTTCAAGACATTGGGCAGGTTTTAAAAACGGTTGTTTATTTGACTTGACTCAAGTCAAAATATTCCTTAGATGTTTCACATGCTGAATCTATCTCTTCATAACACAGAGGTGACACAGCTTATTACTATACCAGTTAAATCTACTCTTTGGAGACAGCCTTCAAAAGCCATGGAAGTGATCCAAGTACGATGTACAAGACCGTCAGCCCACAAGCTACCTATCAGAGCATTCTAACCTGGACATACTTCTCCACCAAACCAGAAAAATGCAAAAAGCAAAAACTTGCCACATAGATCATGGGCTTCTTTCCTGGACAGGTTCCTAAATGAAGTAAAATAAAACGGTGTTGTGTGGGGAAATTCTGGATCCCACCAACAGGAAAACAGGCATTGGTTTCAACTTTGCAATCTCTGTGTCTTCTCTACTTCTTTTGGCTTCATTTAATAATAATCCTAAGACTTTTAGGACATCCCCACAGGAAATCATACAAGATTAAGACAACAAAATTCCCATCTCCTCCTCAGCGTCTTCCTGCCAGCTTTGATTAAACAAGTTTGGGTGTATTCTCTCTGTACTAGATATATGAGACATGAGATTCTACCAAATGTGAAGATTCCTCAGCAACTCTCCCTTTTCTTTAAAAAAAAAAAAAGGGACACGTGCACAATCAATTTTTTGAATGTCATTCCAGGGATCCTTCTATGAGTAGGACTTTACTTTCTGACGTCCTACTTTTGCGATCCAGGAGCTGTCATATAGTGTGGACATGATATACGATTAAATGGAATACCTGGGCCTGTTGCTTCCCATTAAGTGGCTAGAAATGTGGACTGGAAATTTAAAATGCAGTCCAAGGAGCCATTTACCATCATTTGTACAACTTACATTTTTCAATATATGGCAAAATTCCTTGAGATACTCTAGTATAAACAGCACAGAACTGTAATCAGAACACCCGGCTTAATAAATAACCTATTTATTAGTGATGTGATCCTGAGGGTCACTTAACATTCCTGCTGCTTGGTGACAAGTGTCAAGACATTGAATAGTAACTGATAACAGACCCCCTCACACAGCTCAACCTCAGCTGTGGGAGAGGCTGGATGGCATGATTTATGTTAACTGTTTTGTCAATTTGGAGATTTTTCTGATCCACAGAGAAGACTGGAGAAAATCTTAAAGTCAGTATCACCTCGGTACTAACATTTTTCATGTGGAGAGGAGAGAGGAGGGAAGAAGAGAGGGGGAAAGCAGGTGCTCCTGAGCCCATGCTTTCAAGAAGCCTTGCTCCCCACCGCAAGCCTCATGTCAGGGGCACCAATACACACACGTGCCACAGACGCTATCACCAGCAAAGGCTTAAGTATCCCAAGGGGAAAATGCCAAGCTTAGCAAACTCCCTCAGTTCCAAATAATCAGTATATCAAAGAAACGCCCCACCGGTCACTGAAGGAGAACGTAAACACGTACCTGTGTGAAACCCCACACCAGCCATTTCCTGATGGAGGTCATCACTCCCTTCCCAGGCCATTAACTCTTTCTGGTTTAGCTTTTACGATGCTGTGCTTATTTCTTGTCCTTGATAAAGCTTTCTCCAAACCCTAGAGCTAGTGCCTCCTTGCTGTGCTCCAGTGCTGATGGTGAATTTACAGGCAGCTATCACCATATACTGGGATCTACACTTGTGCATCCTATCACCCTCGAACAATCTGCCTGACTCACCCCCAGGTTTTCTGCCACCAGCCTCATCCTTGAGAATCCAATACAGGCTTCAGGAAGGAAAGGGTGAAAAAAGAGGCCAGATGAGGACCTAGCCCCTCTGGTCCTTTTTGCCTGATTAAAGGAAGTCGCTGCCCTCACCACCTACCTGGCTTGCTGGCAGACGCAGCATACCCAGACCTTCTCCTGCTTCTGGTAGGAGCAGCAGTTCTTGCAGACGTTGAACTTGCAATCCCCACACCTGCGCTTGGTGTTGACAAGGAAGGTGAAGGGCGAGCAGCAGCGCATACAGCAATGCTCCACAAACTTCTCATGCTTGGAGAGGATGCTGCACTTGCTGCCTTCCTCATCCAGCTTCTGCTTCATCTCACTGGGAAGTGGGTGGGAGAGGGGAGGAGAAGACAAGGAGCACATTAGGTTGGTATCTCTCTCCCCCAGCACCCTGTCCTTCTGGCCCTTCCACAGGCCAAGCTACCACGGAGGATCCTCCTATAAGACAATAGCACTCAGAAAGATGAATTGCCTGATATAATTTCCAGACAGGAACCCTAATGTTGGATTAATTTTGGGTGCATCTGTGTATTCTTTTATGTATGAGAAAACACAAAAACCTATTACTCATATTGTAGACACAAGGTTGAAATACAAACTACTATAAAACTAAGCACATCCTTAAAAAATAAAAAGCTTTAACTTAATGCTATTTTAAAGGCGCAGGGGATCATTTATTTATATTAAAACATTAATCCACACAAGAGTCCTGCTGGGAATATAATAAATGCAGTCCTGACCCTATTTAACATCCCTGGAAAATGCAGCACCCTGGGATTTTAAAAGCTTTCAAATCAATGTGAGTCAATAAAGATTCTCTGGGTGATGGGCAAATCCTACACACTCCAGATTCAGAGTTGGGTAAAAGACAATCCCTTTTTCCAAAGAGTTCATGGTCACTGAATACAAAGTCAGTCATATTAATGCAAAACATGGCATGGCTCACACTGCCCTGTACACACCATGAGACGGAAAGGAAATACCCCAATAGGCAAGACATACATACCCCAAACAGACTGAGTTACCTGGACCAGACTAACTGGAAGGAACCAAGTCACTTCAACTTGGCAGGTTTGGAGGATTGCTTTCCCTATTGCAAAAAATGGAGACTTTCACAAAGCTAAGAAAAGTAATTTATCCTCCTGTACCCAGTTTGTGATTGTGCAATTAATCCTAGATATATCTATGATGTATGAGGCAAATATTTTCTCCTATTTTGTGTTTCTCTTTTCGAGTTTGTTTATGGAACTTTCATCACTTAGAAGTGTTTGATTCTTCTGTAGTTAAATCTGTCAGTATTTTCTTTTATGACTTCTGAGTCTTATATCTTGTTAGGAAGGCCCACACTACCCTATTCTATAAATACTCTATACTGTTCTATAAATACTCAATTAGGGCCTCCCTGGTGGCGCAGTGGGTTAAGCAACGCACTATCAACCTCAGCCACTGCAGCACGAGTTCGATCCCTGCTGCCGGCCAGGGAGGGGACCCGCATGGCCCAGCAGACCTCTCCTGTTGTGCTCGCTGCTCCCCTCAGCAGTGTACTTCTGTTGATCTGCCTGTTCTGCTCCACGCTCTCTGTGGTGAATCTTCTCACCCTCCTACACCTCTGGCCTGTACCCCAGTGCTTGTATGCATAAATAAATAAATCTTTAAAAAAAAACAATATTAAAAAAAATACTCAATTAACCCCTACAGTGGATTAAATGGTGGCACCCCCAAAGATACAGCCACACTTTGACCCATCATTACCTGAAATGCTACAGTGTAACATGTAACATACATATATATGTATGTATTTGTGTTTATATGTGTGTGAGGGCATACACACACACATATATATTTATTTGTTTTATGATGACTGTATATACTGCTTATTCAGTATTCTTCCTTTTACTGGTTTTGAGTTTGCTCTAGTCTATCTGACTTGGATGACCACTCTGGTTTTAAATTTTATCTTCACTTTCACCTCCTGAGAATTCCCCTTTCTCTTTCCCCAAGTTGAAAAATTGGGGAAAATTCCTTTTCTTTTTTCCCCAAGTTGAAAAATTGAGATATAAGCCATATACCATAAAATTTACCATTTCAGTTTTATAATTCAGTGGTTTTTGTATATTCACAAAGTTATATATCACAATTATTAAATAACTCTAAAACATTTTCATCACACAAAAGAAGTAACCCAATACTGATTCATCAGTCACTCTCATTCAGTTCCTACCAACCATTAGTCCACTTTCTATTTCTATGATTTTGCCTATTATGGACATTGAATATAAATGAAATTATACCATCTGTGGCCTTTCATATCTGTTTTATTTTCTTTGCATGTGTTCAAGATTCACCCATGTTGTAGCATGTATTGATGTTTTGTTTAGTTTTACTGTCAAACAATATTCCACTTATAAAAATACCATATTTTATTTATATGCTCATCAATTATATAATGCTGCCATAAACATCTATGAGCCAGTTTTTATGTGTGGACATATATTTTCAATTCCAGGAGTAGAATTACCAAGTCATATCATAATGCTATGTTTAACTTTTTAAGAAAACACCAGAATTGAGCCCTCCCTGGTGGTACAAGGGGTTAAGTCACAGCACTATGAAGCTATCTGCAACCACTGCAACACTAGTTTGATCCCCAGCCAAGGAGCTGACCCCCATGGCACAGACCTTTCCTGTCTTGCCTGCTGCTCCCCTTAGCAGTGTATTTCAGTCAATACACCTGTTTTGTTCCACACTCTGTCTTTGGTGAATCCTCTTACCCCCCTGTACCTCTGGCCTGCACCCCAGCTCTTGTATGCATTTTTTTTTTTTAAAGAAAGCACCAGAGTCAAAAGGTGAGCAGAACTTAAAAGACACTTCTCCAAAGAGGAAAAGCAAATGGCCAACAGGCATATGAAGAAATGTTCAATATCCCTCATAATCAGGGAAATGCAAATCAAAATCACAATGAGCTATCACCTTACACCAGTGAAAATGGCACATATTAAAAATACTAGCAACAACAAATGTTGGCGAGGATGTGATGATAAAAGAACTCTCCTACACTGCTGGTGGGAAACTATGGTGGGAACCACTATGGAAATCTGAGTGGAGGTTCCTCAGACTACTGAAAATGGAGCTACCATACAATCCAGCAATTTCATTCTTAGGGATCTATCCAAAGGACAAATAATTCAAAATTCATTTGAATTAAGATATTAACTCAAAAGGATAACTGCACCCCTATGTTTACTGCAGCACTATTTAAAATAGATGAGACTTGGAAATAACCCAAATGCCCCCCAATAGATGACTGGGTCAACAAGATGTGGTACATATACACAATGGAATACTATTCAGCAATCAAAAATGATACTCATGCCATTCACAGCAACATGGTTGAAACTGGGAGGGATTATGCTCAGTGAAATAAGTCAGAAGGAAAAAGAAAAATACCGAATGGCTTCACTTATAGGAAGAATACAGGGGAACCAAATAAGGGATCGGGGGTGGGGTGGGGAAAGAATTTGCAATAAAAAGCAAAATAAAAAAAACAATAAACAGACAACTATAAAAACTATAAATGCAGGGGAGGGGGAGGGAGAGAGGTCAAAACGAGACAGGAAGAGCAAAAGGGTCTATGATGATGGTGCACGGGTGAATTGGTGGTGGAAAACCTATGGGGACTACAATCGAGAAAAGAAAGCAAACTATACAGAAATGAACAATGATGTAAAATATAAATAATTTTTTAAAAAGAAAGCACCAGACTACTTTCCAAGTGACTGCATCATTTTAAATTCCCACTGGCAATATACAAGGGTTCCAATTTCTCTCCATGCTCATCAATACACTATTTTCTGCCTTTTTGATTTTAGCTATTCTAGGGGGTATCTGGTGGTATCTAATTGTGATTTTGATTTGCATTTCTCTAGTGATAAATAATGTTAAGTATCTTTTCATGTACTTATTAAGAGGTATTTATCAGTATCTCTCTTTGGAGAAAAGTCTATTCAAGTAATTTTATCCTTTTAAAAATTACATTGTCTCTATTGTTACATTGTAAAAGTATATATATAGTTTATATATAAGAGTATACATATAAAGAGTTATATATAAGAGTACATATATAGTTTATATATATAAACTCTTACAACGTAACAATAGAGACAAATAATGTAATTTATGTGTATATATGTATATATACACACACATATATGTACATATGTGAATACAGAATATACATATTTTCTGGGTATAAGACTATTATGAGATATATGAATTGCAAATATTTTCCTTGTTATATTAAACCTTACATTTTATGTGTTTTTAGTCCAAGGAAGGATAGCACGAGCTCATCCCACTGTTACTAGAATTGGAAATCTATGTGTGGTTTTACACCCTCTTTTTTTTTTTTACTTAACAACAATATATCATAAACATCTTTACTTGACAATTCAAAGAGCATTTATGGCTTTAGCTTTCAGGTGCCCTGAGCTGCTTACATATCTGCCGATATATGAACAGGGTTTACTGTTCTACACAGCATTGCTCGATACTTACTTGTTGCTTTAGTACTAGGTAGCAAAGGGAGGCTGCATTCAGTACTGGCAGGGGAGACTATATCAGGTCATCTAATAACTCCACCAGGTCAAACAGCATATGTATATACTTGGGTGAACAAACTATTTATAGGGAAACAGGATGGAAGTTTTTTTCCTAAGGTATAAATTGTTTTTATCCTTCCCCTCAGATTTAGAGCAGGAGATGCGCTAAGTTGTCAACAGCTCTGACATCTGTAAGCAATACAAGAACAGACTCAGCAATGGACCAGCTTGTATTGATATTTCAGAGACATGAAATTAAATGGGATAAAACATCCAGGAAGAAAAGTCTTCAGGGATCAAAAGAGCTCTCTGAACTCAATCCATAGAATCACTTGAGCTTTATTAGTTTTGTTTCCTGATATACAGGACTGCAAACTCCAGTGGCATTTTAAAATTCACTGAATGTCTAATGATAAAACTGTACAACTGCTCCAGAGTTTATACCAAGCAAATGAGGTGTTTTGAGTCACAGGCTCTGTGGAGGAACAGATGCCTTTCTTTCAGGCCACATCTTACTAATCATATTCTACTGCCCCGTAGTACATCATGGAGTATATCACTGGGCAAAGATGACTAGGCTAGGAAAACGGATAATGGCTGTGGGGATAATGGTATGATGATTCAACCAAGAATCACGCAAGATCAGGAAGCTACTTCAAAATATTCTGGCAAGATCAACCATATGGGAAAGAATGACAAGCTTTAGAGTCAAAGACCTGGGCACATAGTTAGGTTTAGTCACTTACCAAAAAGTACCCTCCTCCAAGGCTCCCCCATGTTGTGGCATGGATCAGTGCTTTGCTCATTTTTACTACCAAATAATATTCCACTTGCAAATATATATTTTATTTATATGCTTATCAACTATGCAATGGCTTTTATTGTTCATAAAAGAGAAGGACAGACCTGGATTGTGTGGTTTGGTCTGTATTCCCTTTCTTCCCAAATAAATTCAGCCAATGAACAAGAGGTAACAATGAAACATGAATACTGACAGATGGAAATAAAGACTTCCTAACAATGAATTTCTTTGGTTACTAACATAATGAGACACATATATGTACAATAACTGAACATTTAACCAACTCTCACTTTGCATCTGTAAATTTAGATCATGTATAAAGCAAGAGTTTCTATCTTCTGCTGCTAATAATTTACCTAAGCTTAAAATAAGAATTCAAGCATATATAGTGAGGAAACCTGGCAAGTAGGATTCTTCTTATCTACCTCTGAAAAGGACATAAATGTAACATTTAGGAATTTTAAATATTCATATTCTTTATCTGCAATATATGCAAATATATTGAATATATGCAAATAACAGCATCTCTGGTCCAAGTCTGCGGTTGAGCAGGGCAACACTTCCAGGGCTGGTGAAAACCTGCAGCACTTGTTCTTCACAGAAGCAGACATTTTCACCCTAGAGGATTTTCTTCCTGTTGTTGAGCTTATTTAGATCTGACCTTGAACAAAAAAACTCTCCCACGAGAGGATAAACTGTCATCACTCTCTAGATTGTGGTAAACAAACTAAAAATGTTCCAGGCTTCATTCCCTCATTTACCTGGAATGAACACAGGCCCAGAGCATCTACAGTTCAGATAATCACATACATTTTGACATTTAATGCATCATGTGTTGCATGAAAACTCCTATTTTAGTTCTAGTGATATGATTCTCCGCCTGGATGAGGTCACTGTACAGGTAGATGTCATCTTGTGGAAGACCCCTCCAATTTCACAGGTGATGCCCCACAGCTGTGATGGTACTTATCCCTCTGATGTTCCTCCACAGCTGACTCCTCTGCCCTGGGAAACCCCTTCTTACTCTACAGTGAACTCCCTTCTCCAAATTTGGATACAGAAAGGAGACTATTGTGACACGGGCAGAAACATTTTTTAAAAACATCTTAAAATACTACATTTCTCTGACATGTCCCTTATCTGAGCAAAGGGAGGGGAAGACCTCATTTCATCACTCATGCTTTCATAGGCAGGGATGGAAATCAGGCTGATGGAATGCCTGCTATGTATGAGGCATTTGGTAGAATTAATCTCATGAAACCTTACAAGGACGAGGGGAAAGGACTCCCATATTTTAATCAGCTTGCTTTCTGGGGGACATCACATGTATTTGGATGATGAGCTGCCTGCAGAGGTGGGTGGGACTCCTTTGCTTACACAGTATCTAGGATCACATATAGATCATTCATGTGAGCACTTGATAACAATGGCTATGATGATCATGGAGAGAAGATGCGCTACTAGCTTCAGCGTATAAAGGACAAGTATCAAAATTACAAATTAGAAAAATCAGAGGCATCTAGGAGAGTAGTGGCTCACTTGGCATGTAGAACACAGTATTTGATAGACTCACAGCTTTTCCTGGATACCCCCATCATACTTGCAACTGATACCCAGAATGTTTGTATTAATGAGAACTTTATGATTCCCTTGTACAGTTCCCCTTATCTCAAATAAACAGGTGCAAAGTAACATGCAAAAGCACACAGCTGGTTACTTGTCTGCTCATATCTTTAATGCTTATCTTCACTTGAAATTTGAGCACAGTCTGGTAGAACTTAACAACTCAGGTGCACGCAGCTGGTCTTGGACCAAAGGCGATACTGATCAGCAAAACTCAAAAGATAAAGGTAGCGAGGGACAAATTCTATTTTTAGAAACAAACTCAATGGAGCAATTTATACTTGTTGAAGATATGTGACTAAAAGACAAATAATAATACAGACTAATAAATTGGCATTAAACACAATTGAGGGCCTCCCTGGTGGTGCAAGGGGTTAAGCACCACACTATGAAGCTTCCACAGCCACTGCAGCATGAGTTAGATCCCCAGCCAGGGAGGAAACCCACCTGACTCAGCAGCCCTCTCCTGCCTCTCCCGCTGTTCCCCTCACCAGTGTATTTCAGTCAATCTGCCTGTTCTGCTCCCCACTCTGTCTCTGGTGAATCCTCTCACTCCCCGCCCCCCACACACCTCTGGCCAGTTCTTGTATGCATAAATAAATAAAATCTTTTAAATAAATAAACACAATTGAGCATATTGATTCGAATATAGACGCAACTTTAAAAAACAAACAGATCAGTTCAAAACATGAATCCTTATCACCTATAAGTGATGTTGTGTTCACTAATTGCATTTAAATATTCAAAAAGATTATTTTGTTAACCAAAAATTGAGTATTTCTATGTAATTTGAATCACTTGTAGCACTTCTAACTCACACTCAAAATACATTTTATACATGTTCTCTATCAACAAAGAAAATATTTGATTCCTTTATTCTTGGAAGATATGTTTATTTATTCATTCATCCAATACTATTAGGTACATATTATATATCCAGTTCTCTGCCAAGTATTAGGGTATAAAGCAAATCACAGCTCACAGCTTAAAGATGAAAGCAAATGTTAAGATGTAGCTACAGAACAATGTTGGAGGTGCAACAGACAGGGGTGCAAAATGCCAGGCAGCAAATCAGGAGAGGACGTGTGGCAGAAGATGTAGTGCTTTGGCCAGGTCTGGAAGGACACACAGGAGTTTACCAGCAGGAGAATGGAGGAAGGAATTTTTTTTTCCAGCTAGACTGATATAGGAATGGGGATCCACAAACCAGTGGTGTCTTCCATTTTCATGACTCACTGATAAAAGGACAGTATTACGGACATGAAGAGTAAAGTCAGAATGACGACAAGGTGAGCATCTGTGAGCTTCGTTCTGAGTCACTGAACTTAGTCATAGAAGAGATGAATGGAACACAAAGTAAATGCGATTATCAGGTGATAAGGAAGCTGCCTGGAACTCTGGAGGGATGCAGGCATTAGATTTTTATCATTGCATCATCCTTATAAAAATGGGGCTGAAACTGAGTAAACTGACTAAAGAGAGAGGATAGAGGTAAAAATAAAAAAGGTAGTTGAAGACCAAGTCATTTACCTACCTCTGAGGCTAGCAGATGAGGTGAGGTAGGAAGAAATGGGAATGGGGGGGATAGAAGGGAGGGGGAATTCTCCAAGGACAACATGATCAACTTTGTCCAATGCCACCAAAAGTTCATGCAAATTAGAGGTCATGAAAACTAAAACTGTCCACCAAAATTATGAAACTGGTGTCTTTGAAAGAGCACTTTTAGTGAAGTGGTGAGGATGGATTTTGGACTACAGGTAAGAGTGGTTTCAAAATGAAGTTTCTTATGAACTAAATTTACAAATAGGTATGTTATAATGATTGTCAAAGGATATTCAGTCTTTAAATCTTCATTCATTAGCATTATAATAATGTGCACAGAGATGTATTTGCACACAAGTACAAAACAAAATCAATCTCCAAGAGCATGCATGCATGCAAGCCCCTCCCGCGGACACACCTGGAAGGCCCAAGGCTGAGTAAGAAACAGTTGGTGACAGACAATCTGCTCTAGGGATCCAGGTCCCACACCCACCAGGCCATGCCACTACATTAGTCATGTGGCACCCAAACCCTGGTGCAGGGTCTGGCTCCTTGGGAGAGGGGCATGCAAGGTGCCTAGATCTCCCATTTTCTCAGTGCCCTGCTCCATTATAGTGGGCTTCAGATTCACATCCACTTGCAGCGCCTCCCCCAAATGTAACCTCAGCACAACAGGTATCTGGGCATACCGGAAGCCTGAGCAACATGGTGGGAAGCAGCTCTGTCCCTGCTTAAGAAGGATAACCCCAAAGCCTGGCCATCATGTTGGTAGTAGGTCATGTTAGATGTGCCAATTTTCTTCCATCTCAGGCACTGCACCTATAACACTGTACCCAAAAGGAAAACCCAAACCATCTTCTGGGGGCGCCTGGTTATTGCAGAGGAGATAGGGAGGAGGGAGGGAAAGATACATTCTTCTTTTCTTCCTTATTGACTTCCTTGATTTTTTGCTGGGCAATTGCTTCCCAGAACACAGGCCATGTTTCCAGCAACCTTGCAGCAAGGTATGGTCATGTAACTAAGTCCTGGTCCGTTAGAGATAAGTGGAGGGATGTGAGGAACACAGGATGCTTACAGAGAGGATGCTCACTCAGCCACAAGAGCACCATTTTTGTCTTTCTGCTTGTCTTCCCACATCCCATGCTGTGTTCAAGATGAGCTCTAGCTGTGCTCTTGCCTAATGACTTGAAGCTGCATGCATCAGTGACACAGGGACCTGGATCCTCATTGACATGAAGGAGCCACCAGACTAGTCCTGAACCCATGCCTAGATTTCTTCTACATGAATGAGAAATAAACTTACATCCTGTTTAAGCCACTACTATTTTGAGTTTCCCTCTTACATGCAGATCAACTGAGACAGAATTAGGCAGAATTACCAAGTGTCAAGTAGAGCAAGCACGAGGTAAAGATGGAAAGGCAAGGCTGAGTGATGAAGCAGAGTGGCAGGACCCAGAGCAAGACAGAATGGAAAAGAAAGGATAGCACAGGAAGTTCATCATCCCACAAGACTGCTGAGATCCCCCCTAATGTGAGCGGGGAAGGGGAGGAGTCCACTGAAAGCAATGGTGAGTTGGAGGAACTGCTAGGCATAGTGTTACATGTAAAACATGCCGCACACAGAGAGGCCCTGGGGCTGAGGATGGTCTAGGAGGACTCTGTTCTAGCACAGCTTCCTTTGCAAACTTCTGAAGCCTCCTAGCATCCTGGCTCACTAGGGCTGCTCTCTTTACTTGGAACCAAAGGGAAGCACACAGGTCTGCCTCTCAGGAGCCCTCATTTCACAGGCATGCAGAATTTTAACTGGTCACATCTTCTTTATACCTCAGTGGTTCCCTCCGATGAGAATTTCCACGGTAGCTGGACTTCCCTTCTCTCTCCTCCGCTCATGGTGATGGATGCCAGCGGAAGCTCCACAGTCACCTCAGCTGCCGCTCCAAGGCCAGCTTTGTATGAGCTCCCAGTGGCTTAAATTCCTCAAGTCTTGACACCACTCTTTCTCCTTGGCCTTGCTGTCCAGAATTTCCAGAAATCTCCTGGCTCTGTCCACCCCCTCTGGTATCCCCTGCCTGGATATAGAGCTCCTTGTTTGACTTGCTCCCTTTACAACTTGCCCTGCCTGCCCCTCTATTTGCACTGGCTTTTCTGACACTGGGTTCTGTATACCCCCTAGTCTTGGGGGCAGAGCAGGCAGGAAGGTCTTCAAGCAAGGAGACAGAAAATACTCAGGAGCAAAGTGCCTCAGTGTGCCTTCCCTGGAAACATCACCCCACCCCTGTATCTTTAAGGTTGCCTGTTCCTGTTTCAGCACAAGGAGATGAGAAGATAAGAAGCAAAACCAACTGCAGAGAACCTGAAATTCTGTACACTTCTAATTCCTTTAGCAAGGTTGCCCTGGGGGTTTAATTGGAACAAGTGTGTTTTCTGGCTTTGGAACTGTCAGGCCTCCTGAGGTTGAGTACGCACAAGGAGTGCTGTGAAGTTAGGAGTCCTGCAGGGTCCTACTGTAATTACCAGCATCGCTGGAGAGCTGTCTCCCTGAGCTCCATCTCCCAGCTCCACACTCCCAGCTCCACACTCCTCTGCGTGGGAGCGGCTCTTGATTCTGCCATCAGAGTCACAATGCTGTCCCTCTCCCTTCACAGGACTCTCTCCCATCTCCCTGGGGAGAAAACGAGGGTCAATGAGGGGACTTACAGCCCGGTTACAATAGGGAATGTGGTCTGAAGTTTAATACAGGAAAAGACTATTAAGGAAAGAAAAAACAGCTTTATGGTTTGGGTTGAATATTTTTAACAGTTTGTTAAAATTTATGTCCTGAAGCTTACATCTAAATTTATCCATTGCTTTAAAATTCTTACTAAATAAATAAATGCACAGCTTGTTGACATTTCTGTCTATCCTTTACTTGTATAAAAGAAACCTACATCATCTGTGTGGTTCTGTATTAAATAAACATTCTTTGTACCGTATATTGTCTTAAATGCAGGTGAACTCAGAGACAAAAAGGACATCTCACAGAGGCAAGTAATAGGAAGCATGAAACTTTATCAAGGTCCTTCCGAGGGCTATACTGAGCAAGAGAGAATTGGAGAAGACTAAAAGGGCATTTTAGAGAATCTGTGTGATGGTTAATCTTATGTCAACTTGGGGAGAATGCAGTCAAACATACCTGGAAATTGCTGTCAAAGTATTTTTTAAAAAACAGATTCACATTTGAGTCAGTAGATTTGAATAAAGCAGATTATGTTCCATAACATACGTAGGCCTCATCCAATTGGTTGATTTTTAAGAAAGACTGACCTCCTCTGAAAGAAAGACCACCAGCAAATTTCCTTTGAATGGCAGCTCTTCCTGGGATCTCCAGTCAGCTGGCCCATCCTGCAGACTTTGGATTTACTCTCCTTCCCAACTGCATGGAGCCTATTCCTTAAAAATATCTCTCTCTGCACACATACGCATGCATCCACACACACTTCAAGAATTATGTTAGGCACTCTATGCACGTTGTCGGATGTGCAGAAGAAGAAACTGAGGCTCACATAGATTGAATGACCTCTCATTACAGAGATAGGAGGGGAGAGTGCTGTGCTGCATGAAGAGAGGAATAGAAAATTCCTTTTCTTCCCACAACTTCCCCTTTGGATCTACTATTTTTAAAATGATTCTCTGTATGCATATATATGTATATGTAATATTATATTATATTACAAAATGAAAAACCAGAGGACAGCCTCCTCTGTAGCACAAAGTCTTGGTGCTGTTGTCTCAGTACAAACAATCTCTGGACAACATGACCAGAGAGTTTATTTTGAAGGTCTATTTTGAAATGGCTTTCTCCATGGCTGGATGAATTATCCTGAAACAGACCTCTGACAAAAATAGAGACTGCCTTTGTTTTCAAGAGACTCTGAAGACTAAACCAGTACGAGCTACTTCTCCAAAGCAGAGATTTCCCTCAAGTGTTCTCTGAGACCATCACACACAAAAATAAGAAATTGGTCTTCATGGCAACATGCCGCCATTCGATCTGTCTATGTAAGAAACGCAACCACAGAAATTTTCCATTTCACCCCACAGCTATCCTCGTGTTCTAAATAGTGCCCAAAGTGAGTGCGAATGTTAGACAGTGAATTCTGCAAATACAAATTCTGAAGTGACTGTACCAGTCTTCATGAGGCAGTGTAATGAATATTTAACATGAAAACTTCCAGAAAGGTTTGTGCTCAATCTCAGATTCCTGAAATAAGAACATGATTATCATTTCATAGACACTTCAAATTTAATGTATGTTTTATATTTTTGACCAGTCCCTGCAAAGCTACTCCTACCCCAAGTTTCCTGGGCTCAGTGAATGGCAACTTCACCCACCCAACTGCTAACGTCAGACTCAGGACATTTTCTTGGTCTTGTCTATCCTTACATATCATAGCCCACCCAGCTTCTACACATTTCAGCTCCCTTATGTGAAATAGCTGAGATCTCCCTACTTGTCGCCATCTTTGCTTCACATCCTGCCTCTACCCACCCCAATCCAGTCTCCTCTCCCCAATGAACAACACAGCAATCTCTTTCTTAACAGGGGATGCTTTTCCTCTCTCCAATCTCTTCTCTACACTACAGCAAGGAGAACTTTAAATTACAAAAGCTTGACTGGATCAGGCTTAACAAGTTTTCACAGATTACAGGTTATTTCAAGACATAATGGGATCCCACAGCATCCATGTGCCTCCAAACTCACAGCCTCCCCTTATAAGGCTCTAACTACTCAGCCTGATCAATTTGCAAATGTGTGTTCTTCCCTTCTTTGAAGTTTTCCCACATGGTCTCTCTTTTCAAAATATCCTCCCATCAATGGTCACTCAGCCTTTTCTCCATGAGTTTCTCCATGGAAAGTCTTCCCTTCTCCTTCAAGGTAAATTAAGTGTCCTGGGGATTCTCTCTCATAACACCTTAGTTTTCTCTTTTATAAGCTTTTTATAATTTCCAATTATATATGTGTATTATATTTATATTTTAGTATATTTTGTTTAAAGTTTATTTTGCCACTACAGGTTCAGTCACAATAGAGACTTGCAACGCAATATATGATACTATATGTACTGCATTGCAAAATACAGTCAGACATTCAAAAGATGAGCATGACATGTGTACAATAAAATGGCATGCCAAGAGGTGGGCATTATCAGTGAGGACAATACTGCTAATGTTCCCATTACTAAATACTTCCTTTAGGTGCCCAGGAAGTTATAGCACATTGTTTTAAATCACCAACCTGTGAGAACTATTTTCCACATTTTAATAGTCTCAAGTGCTATCATTTTGAAAACCAATTGTTTCTGGCTCGTTAATTTTGTGCATCCACTGTTACCTTGGAACAATTAACAGAGAGAGGGTATAACGGCCAATAAAGTCAGAGAATGAATTTGATTAATCACATAAATAATACCTGATGGTAAAATTAGGCTTTAGACATAGGCATGTGTTTTTTCATGCATTTAATAAATATTGACTTAGCACTAACATTCTCATAGCACAGAGTTAAGTGCTATGGGTCACAGAGGAGGAAAAGTAAGATGGAAGACTGCAATGGAATAGATAAATATACAACGTATGTGACATGTGACATAAAGAGAATGTGGACACCAGGGTGGGCCCAACATAAGGTGGGCAGATTCAGTGACCCACTTGGAACACTAGCCCACAGTGCAACCCCACTTTCATCCAGTCCTACCATCATGGTGGAGGGGAACCCCTTCCTGGTCATCACAGATTTTTTTCTCTGATTTCTACTTTGTCATTCTAAGTTCTAGCAAATACACATTGTTTAATATTTTCCTGATAAGTCCCTCAGCTAAAGGTAAAACATGTATACTTCAAGAGCTGTTTGGAAGACATCAAAATGGTACAAATGAAAATTTAGGAATTCAAGAGTCAGACTTGTCTATACTGAAATCTACTGGATTTAAATAAATTCATGGATACCCAAGGGTTTCAAGAGAACTATAAACTATGAAATTATCTGGAAGCTTTGCATAGTAAACAAGTTGTCAAAAAGAAAGGATGGAAAATGGAGATGGCAAGAAGTTCATAAACTGTGAAGTCAGATTTGGATTTAATCAACTCTGTAGTACTTACTTGAACTTGAGAAACTCATCTTTGTACAAACCTCTCAAAATCTTAACTGTTTTCCTAAATACTATGAATTACAACATGTCGCCAAAGGTCTGAGTGTGAGCTTTTAAGGAACAGATGCCAGAATACAATACTCTCAATTACTCAGTAATGTGGATTTAGCCTGGTTGGCTGCAGCATCTTTGTTTACATTTAGAGCTCAAAAAAACTTAAAAAGAAATAACTACAGTCATTTATTGTCTATATCTTTTGTACTATGTATAGATTTAACCACAAAAGTATAGTGTCTCCAAAGATCATTAGAGAAAAATTACATTAAGGGAAGTCAGCCCATCATCTTCTCATCACCTCACCACGCTTCATCCACAGTTGTTACTGTAGGTATGTCCTTCTAGCTGTTACATTTCCACTATCTCTAGTAGGTCAATTTCCCACTTTGGTCTCCAGCTCTGAGGTTGTTCTAAACCAGTAAAATCCTGCATCAAGAGTCAACCTATGTACAAGCAGGTCTTTGGTATTCCCGTTGTTTCAGGGGACCCTCAAAGGGGCTCTCATTCACAAGTCTGTTTTCTCTGGCCCCATTTTCAACTGGACAGGTCTACTCTCTTTTAAGCCCTTGAAGTTGCCTCCCATTCACCAATTCCAACATACAGCTAGCCAAAAATGCTGATACAATTTGGTGACTTACTTTATATCTTATTGGTTGTCTTAAACCATTACCTTAATCATTGTTTCTTTCTCAACCCTTCTGCCTTGCTCCATTTATCGTTCTCTCCTGATCCTACTCTTTCTACATACATATCAGATTCAAAATGACATTTTCCTGCCTGAGGTGAAGATTAATCACATAATATTTATTGTGGCACAATAAATTGCCATAAGCCACTTGGATGACTTGATGGATTTATGGGAAAATTGAACCTACATTGTGTCACTCAGTAATTACTAGAATTTGTTTTCATGGTGCTAGCAAGTTTTTCCTAGACATAAAGAGATATAAACATAGATAGATATATTGATACAGATATTTCTTTTAATAGTATCTGGATATTGATTGACTTTAACATATGGGATGGGTTGACTTTAATTATGCTCTATCATCCTGTCACCTCAAGCTGCTCACCTGGTCTCAGCTCTGTCTCCAAGCACATTCTTTTTTTTTTTTTTAAAGATTTATTTATGTATGCATACAAGCACTGGGGTACAGGCCAGAGTCGTGGGAGGTGAGAGGATTCACCAGAGACAGAGCAGCAAGCAGAACAGACAGATGGACTGAAACACATTGCTGAGGGCAACAGCGGGCGAGGCAGGAGAGATCTGCTATGCCATGTGGGTCCCCTCCCTGGCCGGTGTCAGGGATTGAACTCGTGCTGTAGTGGTTGCAGTTTGCTTCATAGTGCGTTGCTTAACCTGCTGCGCCACCAGGGAGGCCCTCCAAGCACATTCTTATGTCCTAGAGGTGGAAGGAAGGGACTTCTTTTGGATTTACATGTCTAAGTCTTTTTAATGGCAAGTAAAATTGGAGTCTAATTTCAAAATCATTTCTTTAAAATGACGCAAAGGGGGCCTCCCTGGTGGCACAGCGGGTTGAGCGCCACACTGCGAAGCATCCACAGCACAGAAGTGCCAGTTCGATCTCCGGCCAGGGAGGGGACCCACATGGTGCAGCAGATCTTTCCTGCCTCGCCTGCTGCTCCCCTCAGCAGTGTATTTCAGTAGATCTACCTGTTCTACACCCCACTCTGTCTCTGGTGAATCCTCTCACCTCCCGCGCCTCTGGCCTGTACCCCTGCTCTTATATGTATAAATAAAAAAATCTTTAGAAAAAAAAAAAAGTGAGGCAAGAGGACTGCTCTACACCATAACTCAACAACCCATGTAGTCAGATGCCCTAAGTTCTCAACTAATCCTTCATTTCACACTGATCAATGTTTTCTACATGTTTGGCTAACATAAGAATAAGGTAACACTTATATCATTGAGTATAAACATACATGAAAGCCATAAATTGCAGGACTTCCTAGAAAGTGAAACAGAAACCCCAGTGCCACGTGAGCTCTGAAAACTGGAATCACTTTCACAGGATGTCTGAAGTAAAAAACCTAGTATTTTCCTGATTTTTGTTTTTATCAATATATAATGTCCAATCCATCACCACAAGCTATTGAACCTGCCCTGAAATGCTTATTGAATTGGATGATTTCTTTCTCAGTCACCACTGTGTCTTATTGCAATCACCTCTTCTCCACTCCAGTTCTTCTGCTTTCCAGTCAAAGGGATAGTCAGAATGACCTTTCAGAAAAGCTAATATGGTAAATCACTCCCAGGCTTAAAATCTTGTGAGTATATGGCCTTTTCACTCCTTTAATCCCAGACCTGGCCTGGTGCCTGAAACATTAAGGTACCTTGCAGTGTTTGTTGACTGGATGACTGAAGGAATTCAATTGCAGTAATTATGTGGTTATTCTTGGACTCTGAAAATGAAAGACTGAATGATTCTTATCATTTCTTAATGAGACAAAGTCCCATAAAAACAGTAAAATAATTCCTACTCTGCCTGGATAGAATCACTGGCAGCTGTACTTTCCAGTGGGGGAACCTGAGAGCCTGAGAAGAAAATCTCTCTACACAGGATTATGCCAAGTTGTTTTATGGAGCTGTCTCCAAAAGTTTTCATACCCTTTGCTGTGTCTGTATCTGAAGCCTCTGCCCACTTTCACAAATTTTATTAAAAAATTAGTATGTAGTAAGTAGCAATAAAGAAAAAATATATGAGTGTGTATATATATACACATATTGACTTTATTATGATGTCAATTTTATTCTTATTACTTTTTAAAAATCATATTACTGAAAACCTTAAATATCTTAATTCTAATTATTTCTAAGCACTTATATCCATGAAATAATGGGACAGATATATTTGTTACATTTTTTCTAATACACATCGAAAACAAAAACATAGCTATATAAAAAAATAACTATATAAAAAAATTGAGGCCTGCATAGTTCACGTTCATCTGGTCTACCAGCAGCTTGCCACAGGCCACAGTTCAGGAAACTACCACAAAAAAGTGTGAAAATTACAGTGGAATTGCAGAAGCTTTTAGAATTTCTCAGGTATTCACATCCAAGCTAACAGAAAAGGCAACCAGCTGTGTTTCTATGAGCATGATTAGCAAAAATGAACTAGTGTGTATTATTTCCATCTGTAAAACTTCACAGGAGACAAGTCATCACAGCTGTGAACTCACAGGCTGTCTGCAGTGGGGGGAGGGCACTTGATGCCAGTCTCATCAGTATTTTTGGCTTATAACTTGGCCTTTATCTCACAAAAGTTAAGACTTAAAAAGGAAAGGAAAAGAATGCAACTTAAACATGACCAAGTTCAAGTCTCTCAAGTACCTCATGGGTATGAGCCTTTGTACAGATGCACTGTGTATCTTGCTATCACTTGGCCAGGCCCACGTTCATGCATGGTTGAAAGAATTTCAGGGGCATTCTGTGTGGGTTTTTGCTTGAAACTTTGGCTTTGGAATTTCAGACACAAGTCAGCTATGCCATGGAAGGAGAGAACCTTCCCAAAAAGAGCAGATGCTGTTTGCACTACAACCTCTAAACTTCCTAGCTGGGTTGCTGGGGTGGGAATAATGTTGACAGCAACTTACTTGGAAACACTCAGAACTGTCTTTATGGATGGCAGGATTTCAGACTGCAGTAACTGGTGGTGCATCCATTACTTACAAATTTACATTTGTAAATTCTTGCATTTATAGGTTTTGAGCCTTTGGGATGTCACTGTTTGAAGAATTTACACTTTAATTAAGTAATATAAGGGAACCAAATAAGGATCAAGAAAAGGAATAAGAACAATAATAACAATAACAATAAAGACACAAAAACCAAAAATGAAAAGACAAGGACAAATTGGGGACACTTGATGGGGAGGGGAGAAGGGGAGGGTTGAGGGCAGACAGGAGCACGGGGGACTGAAGTGATGGTGCACTGGTGATATGGTGATGGAGAATACATGGGGATTACAATTGATGTCAAATATATATAAATTTTAAAAAGTTAATTAAAAAATTAAGTAATTTAGGTTAATACTTTAAGTTGCAAACATTTTAGAGAAGTGTTTATGCTTTAAGGTGTAAAGTCATTCTTTAAATTATTAAGTTTAATTTGACTCATTTAGTGGGGAAGTTAAAAGCATATTTAAATCACAATACATGATTTTAAATGATGGCATTATTTAGCTGAAATCATGATAAAGAAAGTAACTGAAGGTTGATGGTCTTTAAAAGGTAAGATGAGGTAGTAGTTGCTTCCAATTGCCCTTTTTTTCTCACTGAACTAAGATTTAATAATAATAATAATAACAATAAACAACCCTTCGAATAATAAACGCTGTAAACCCCACAAGTATAATAAACCAATAAACTAAGAAAGGAAGTAATAAAAAGAGATATAAGGATCAGGAACCAGATGTAAGCAAAATGAGAAAATGAGGCTGGCCTGTTTGTGACATCTTTGGTAACTCTAGGACCATTTTCAGGTTAGCTTCAATACCTGTATGCAACCCCAAAACACAAATCTAATTCCGTCCAAACACGAGAGAGAGAACTGTTAATCTGACTGAGAGTTATAGGTGAAAATGGAGATGTGCATTATATTATTGCACATTAAACTGAGACATCTCTTCTAAAAGCTCCCCTTCAACTATCTCTGCTCTGGCCTGAAAAACCTTTTCTCCTTTTAGGCTGATCCTCGTCCACCCCAGAACCACCCACTATTTTACAAGCACATTCTTGAGATGAGGGTGCAAGGGCCAGGGTGGTGTTCAGCTCACCTGTTGCACAAATACAATAACAAAAAGAGATACTCTAATGCTTTCATTGGGCATGAAATTTTTTTCAAGCTTCCTGGCAACCATAGCACAAAGGCAAATAGGGTAAACTGCACAATTTTCAGTTTCACAATTCCTCACAGGAGGCAGCATTTCTGAACACCTAGTTCTAAATTAAATTTGTCCTTTGCTGTTTATACTGGATAATAGAGTGACATAAAGAATCATCCTTCAAATGTTTTGTAGAGACTGAGTCCCCAACAATGTCTACCTTACAACTATTTTTTCCCACCCCATATTATAATTAGTGACTTTTCATATCTATTTGTATTTGTTAATTGTCTCCTCTACTAGAACATTCTGAGGGGAGGACCCATCTGGGAGGTTTAACACTACATGCCCAATGCTCCCACAGGGCTCAGGAGCAGGCTATTGGCTATCTATTGAATAAACAGAATAGGTGGAGCATCATAGTGATGTAGTATAGCAAGAAAGGCTCTGAAAACGGAAATCAACAGGGTCAAAATACTCAACTGTAACAATTTAAACCAAGTTCTATGATGGAAAATATTTCTAATCAGTAGCTCATATTAATTTAAACTTCAGGATTAAAAATTAATTTATGCATCAAGAAGTTTAAATCTGTATACTCATAGGCCTGAGACAATTTTGGCCAAGGAAGCCAACATTATCCTTGTTTTATTTTATTTTACATTTTATTTCTTCTACTATATACTATTTCACATTTTCCTGACCTTATGTTTATTTTCATGCCCATGTACTGCACAGACATTGACAGGGATAAAGAAACTGTATCACAGAAAGATGGAAATGTAATCCAGGTCCACATTTCCAAATATCAGAAACCTGTGTTTCAGGTTTATATTTTGCAGTGGTATTTGGTTATGGATTAAGCCTCATCAAAAGTAAAATTTCAGAAAGATTTCTGAAGAAATAAGTTTCTATGACTGCTCAGGTTTTAAATATTTCTAATCTTTGCTTAAACAGTAGCCACTCATCATCATCATAATAAATGCTTTTCTCTCTAGGATAAGTTGAAAGTATTATAATTCTACAAAACTCGAGTTTTATGGGAAACAGAGTTGACATATCCTCTTATCTGTGAGTTGGACATTACTGGGTTAGTAATCCTAGAGGAGTTTTTGCCAATGCAAAAAGTTGTCTCTGATGCCAGAAAGTGTTTTTAAGATTCCTCTTTCAGGAGCAAGGAGGGCCAGTATAGGATCATATTCCGGGCACCTAAAACAAATAACTAAAAAGATATCATTCCTCTTAAAATGTTCTCTAACACTAGTAATATTTACCAGTTGGTTTTTCCCTGGTAGATATTTTATGATGTTGAAATTACTAATATTTTGTTTAAAATATTTTCTGTAGTTCTCAAGAGACATGGTAAGCCCTGGTCTCCTGAAATGCAATGATGAGTCATTATTGTTATTCAACAAAATCAAGGCTACCCAGTATTTGTAAGTTTAATACAGCTGCAAAGTGGCCTCTTGGTAAGATCCCCTGGTGATAAAACTGAAATTTCCATTAACAAAAATGTCACGCAACGTTAGTGGATCAACCTACTTACAGGGGGTTCCAATTTGTTATCCTACATACATGTGATGGTGCCATCGATAGTCAGGAGTTCTGCTGCAAACACAAGTAGAAATGGATGGGTAGACCCACAAAACCCCATTCAACGCTCAGGCACCAACTCACTCCAGTTATTACCTACCCACTACTATCTATAAAGGCAATTGCTTTCTTGCATCTATACAGTCCTCCATTAAATAGTACTCTGACATTGTTAAGCCCGCCATTCTTGTGTAGCTTACATGTGTCATTTCATTCAGTATTCTCAGAAGACAGGTTTTAACTCTTGTTTATAGGTGAGAAAGCTATTACAGTTTATACAATCACGCATTAGTAGGTCAGCCTCCCCTTCTAGTATTTTGAGTTTTTCACAGCCACATTTTACTTATCTTTTTGCTCTCTAACCCAATCATTTCACTTTTATTCAACCTACATATATTTTCTGGATTCCATCTATGTACTGAAATTCCCCTCCCTCACCCCTGGCAAGCACACAATGGGGCTTCCACAAACATTGTCCTAAACTTCAAGTTTAAATTAACCCCTTGGGCCTCCCTGGTGGTGCAGTGGGTTAAGCAATGCACTATGAAGTGGACCACAGCCACTGCAGCATGAGTTCGATCCCTGCCGCCGGCCAGGGAGGGGACCCACATGGCCCAGCAGACCTCTCCTGCTGTGCCCTCTGCTCCCCTCAGCAGTGTACTTCCGTTGATCTGCCTGTTCTGCTCCCCGCTCTGTCTGTGGTGAATCCTCTCACCCCCCACACTTCTGGCCTGTGCCCCAGTGCTTGTATGCATAAATAAATAAATCTTTAAAAAAAAGAAATTAACCCCTAAATGTAAGTGTAGCGGCAGGATGGAAGGTGGCACTGGAGGCAGGGTTAGAGGATGGTTCTGGGCAGACGGGTCAAGGAGGGAGAGTCTTGGAGCCCTCGGTGGCTTTTCATACTTTATTTAGTAGAGGTGGCCAGGTACATGGCAGGCATGGGTGCCGGGGGGCCGGGAGGCTGGAAGGCCTCCCAGCACCCGGCGCATCTCACCCTCTCGGCTGCTTTCTTCTCCCTCTGCTACTGCTGCTGCTGTCGGTCGGTCCTCACAGTTCTGTCTGTTGGTCCTCGCAGTTCTCACAGTTCTGGCATCCTCATGACACCGCCCATTTATGCCTGTGTCCAACACAGGTGCGCCCACTTGCGCATGCCCACCCCAGAATGCTCACAGCACCTCAGGTGTCCATCATCAGTGGTGGGAGGGTGGAAATACCTGATCAACCTTTACCCTACAGTAAGTCTTATATAAGCAACAAAAATTCTTGGTAATTGAAAGAAATCTGTTAAAGGAAATTGTCTCTTCAGGATCTTGGCAGTGTTTCAGATTGAGCAGCTAGGCCGATGATGAAAAACTTCAAAACATGGCAAAGGAGGATCACAATGTCATTAACAGAGGACCGCTCTGCACCAGGACCCCACAACATGAGCACTGGGCAACGTAGGAGGCAGCATATTATTTTGACAAAAAAAAAAAACAGTTTTAATAATCTCCCTTGATTTGTTATAAACAGAAACCAAGTGCTAAACTAGAACTCAGAAAGGTGAAGAAAATGAGGGAAAACATTGATGCCAAAAAGTGAAAAAGAAGTATTACTATTGAACAAAGTTATAAAAAGAGCCCAGACAGTGGAGATCTAAGAGGCAAACCTAAATGTGGAAAAAAAGCCAGATATAACAGGTAAGGATACCACCAGCTAAGGAAGCTCATAGTATCCAGTAATCTTTTCATATGAATAACAACAACAAAAAGCTGATGTCAAAGAATCTCTTTTTCTGTCTTCAACCCTTGGTCAATTTCAAATAGAGAAAAGTAATTCTGGTCATGTTTGGTGAAGATAAAAAGATTTCCTGGAACCAGAAAAGTCATACCATATGTCAAGTTTTAAGATAAAGCAGCATTCTAGGACACTTCCAGATCTTTGGAATAAAAATGCAAGACAACAAAACTGGGTGCCTCTTCTCAGGCTGCTGAAATGTGAAATCATGTCCAAAATTACTTTGCAGTTTGAATGGAAAAGATGATTCAACATTCAACCAGGTAACCCGAGTCATGATAGGTGTCACATTGGACAATGAGTGTGGACCCAAGGACAGACATGAGATGAAGTCAGAGTGGGCACCAGGCTCCACAGCTTTGGCAGGCCTTTTTAGAAGCTTGGCTCTTTTTCTGAGTGATTTTGAAGGCCATCAACACTGTATTTTGAAGAAACAAAACATTGTACTACTGGTTTGTAAAAAAATACATTACATTGTATTACGTCCATAGTGCATGCTCTTGTGCACACAAGGCCTTTCACAACTTACTGTACTCATTCTCTCAGCTGCTGCCCTCCTGCTTTTCTGGAAAATTGCCCTTGGTCTTAGGGAAGCCTTTGTGCTGAGGGGCCATAACTATCCACCCCAGGGCAGAGCATGTTTCATGTCTGTCCAGCTGGGAGTGAGGAAGACTGAGAGAGTCAGCCCCTTGCCTTAACCTTGGACAACTCACAGGTGTAACTCATGTTCCAGAGCTCCTTCTGGGCTCAGGCTGAAGCTCAGTGCAACAAAAACCTATCCTCCTCTGCCCTCACCTGATTTGGGCATTCCCCTTCTCCTAAGAAGCTTCCCCCAACAAATTATGGGCATCAGAATCCCTGTCTTAGGCTCTGCTTCTAAAGAACCTGCCTTTAGCAGCATTATGACCTTAGTCCTCCATAACTTGTGTTACAGTTGTAACCACATTTCCTTCTGTGATGCTTTGTTTATTTCTCCACCCTGCTGGGGCATAAGGACCTGTGTTAACCCTTTGTTGCCCCAACAC
This sequence comes from Galemys pyrenaicus, assembly GCA_019455555.1. Lineage (NCBI taxonomy): Eukaryota > Metazoa > Chordata > Mammalia > Eulipotyphla > Talpidae > Galemys > Galemys pyrenaicus. The sequence continues at coordinate 6,316,391 of JAGFMF010011466.1, read as the reverse complement.
CAATCACAGTGATCCCCATCCTTTGAACACTCTTTTTATCACTGATGTTAATTTTCGTTGCGAAAACATCTGATGACACTAATTAAAGGTGACAACGTATTTTGTGGTGGCTGTGTGTATTCGAAAATATAATCAATTGACTTGTCATTTAAAATTACCTATTAAAACACATGAAATCAGTTTGCCTGAAACCTCCAGCAAAATGTGTGACAAAAGGTTGCTCATTTGACCTTATTTGGCAAATTAGCTGCTTAGTTTTAATTACTAAACAGTGCCAGTTCCATAAGGGACCAACTCATTAAGAATCTGGGTTGGGTGCTCCACAAAGCTCCAGTATAAAAAGAAAAAACAAAACTTTAGGCCTTAAGCATCCATAGTGATAGAGTTTGCTGCTTTCATTCAGCTGTCAACACAAATATACAAAGAGCTTATGGACCATTTCTATAGAAATGGTGTGTAATCTCCTGCTATTTCATATCATTTTCCAAAAGTGGGGTAATAAGCGATTCGTGCACCAGATATCATGTTGAAAGTGGGAAGATGCTACCACTTAGAACGAAAGGAGGCTAAGGAACTACATGGCATACATGAGAATGCCGGTAACAATTTAAAAAAATACAGTGTTCACGATGGAATACTACTCAGCAATCAGAAATGAAAAACTAGACTCATTCATGGGAACATGGATGGATCTGGAGGGGATTATGCTTAGCGAAGTAAGT
>JAGFMF010011466.1:6293053-6315390 GCA_019455555.1 Galemys pyrenaicus | reverse complement strand
TGAGGTGATGGTGCACTGGTGAGATGGTGATGGGGAATACATGAGGATTACAATTAATGGCAAGTATATGTAAATTTTAAAATATTTTAATAAAAAATACAGCGTTCAATAAGACACAAAGATAAGTTATGACACACCTTTCTTACAATTAAATGTCCTTGACAAGATCATGAAGCTATCCACTTAAAAAGATTAGTGCATTAAACTCAGATTCAATGGTTTGGTCAAGGCTGGAGTCAAAATTGACTTCTTGGTGATCTCTAAGAAGTCCCCATCAGGCATGGCCAGGCTTGTGTCAAATTTCTAGGAAGGCAGCTTATGTCAACAAAGACATATGGCATGGGAAACCATAATTCTAGGTGGAACACAGAGTCCACAGCTATTTTTAACTGTGTAAGAGATACAGGATACATTTAATCAGGGAGGGGCTGTAACTCAATTTGCACAGCCCCAAAGCCACCTACCAGACAAAACAGACAGCTGTGGAGACACCAGTCATACTCCACAGTGCAGACACCCCACTGTGCACCGTGCTCATCATCCACTGATAATCTTATGTATCAAACTGAGATGCTATCTATTCAATGACTGCATACCAGTGCCCTTATCCAGGCCAAACCTTAATATTACATAGGTCTGATAATTACAGCTTGTTTGATTTTCTCTTTTTACACTTGCAGTCAAATTTAGTCGTTGCTAATTTTATGGATGCCTTGAAAGTCACTTCAGGTATCAGTTCGAGTGTGTCAATTAGTTCCAGCCCTCATCTAACAACATGGAATGGTCCTGACTCTAGAACCACACCAGAGAACTAAGGTTGACAGTTCCTATCTATACAGAGTAATCATATTCAAGGGTTCTTTGGAGATTAGGGGTGGAGAGTCTTTTTGTTAACCAATGGAAGTTACTTCATAAGACCATGAAGACATCTATCTGCCCACAACCCAGACACATACAACAGGGGCTCCACAGACACTAACAGATGAATGAATTCCAAGATAAACACCAAAAAGGGAAATACTAGGCCCTGTACTGGAAGGTAATGACCAGCACTGGAAAGGAAGACAGAAAGCATTTTATATGAGAACCCTGGAGGTTTGGACTAAAGACACACAAAGGAAGAGGGCAGAAGGAGCAAAGGATAGAAAAATAAAGGTTGACCTAAAAATTAAATAGCTTCAAGACTTGTAGGTTTTATTTTCTCCATTTCGATATGTTTTATGCATCTCTCCAATTCATAAGGTTAGATTCATCTAAGTCATTCTTAATCAAAAGTCCTAATGCGGAACACTATAACAGAGGCAGCACATGCCTCCCATGGAGGTGGATGCCAAAGGTGGTCAGCCTGTGAGAGTGAATCCCTCCTGCTCTGTGTGCACTGAACATACATCAGGCCTGGGTCTAGCAGGGCAGAGAATGCACCAGTCACATCAACCAGGGCATCCTTGTCAGAGAGTTGGTTAACGATCCCATTGTCTGCTGAAGTCCACGCTCTGTCTTACCTATCGGTTTCTAGGAGTCTAGTTACGTTGAGTTCTCCCCCAAGAGATCTGACTAAGCAGGAGTACAGCCTGAAGGACCTGTCACTGGGGCATAACCTAGCACCTAGTCACCTGATACCTCTTGGCATGGACTTACCCTCCAGGCATATTTCTTCCAAACTTCTTTGGTGCTTTCTTTGGACATGCTTCTTAGTGGATAAAGTGAGGTGGGAAAAGAGTACTTTCACTTATTAGCACGCTTTAAAAATAATAATAAATCACTTTTATGATTAAAGGACATTTAAAAAATAAATTAACAAAAGAAAAGTCATCCAGAGACCATCATTTTCAGTATGTAGCCATATCCACTCCCAATCTTTTTAAAGTCAATACAAGCACACATACGTGCTTTCTCTACTTGTTTACAAAATTGGAGTCTTACTATATATATGCATTTTATTATTTTTACTTTTGAAAGACAAAGACAATCCAATAAACTGACACATTATTCAAGTCGGTTGAAACAAGTTATAAAATCAAGAGTTCGAGGCATGGATTGTTTCCTGGTCCAAAGGAGTTGCTCACAAGTAGAACCCAGCTCCGCCTCCACTAGGAAAAGGGCCTTTTCTCTTTTCAAAAGAAAACACTGACAAAGGGGAAGGAGAGTGACTAGCAGATGAGCAGCAAGCCCTGAGCTCAGTACACACTTACTAACCCATTGATGCAAACTTCTCGTTTTCATCTGCCAAAGAGTAATCAGAACATGCTCCAGTGTCAAAAAAGTGAGGTCCCTCCAAACAAACATCAATATAATGAAATCTGATTGGGGTTTGACACTTTTAAAAATATAGAATAACTTCTTTATGTTTCCAAGTGTGATCAGGATGTCATAAAAAATATTTATGAAACTCAGAATCCAGAGAGATAGGGTGCAGTTCCAAGTGAAAATAATTTTTTGTCACTGACACTTTAAAAGCATATCCCTCTGCTGATATGGTGCTATTTTCCCACAACAAAAAAAGAAGTAAAATTAATATGTGGATAATTACATGCTGGAAAAGGTAGAGTACTAATAATAATCACATCTTCAATACACCCTGAATAAGAACTAAACTGCCAAAAATTACAATCTCAGGAAGAAACTAGTGTTGTTAATAATTATTGCCATTGAGAGAGAAAATTCCAGGGTGAATATCCATATTTATTCCAAATTGTCTTGGTGAGTCATTAAGTCTTACTCATGTGGATATAAAATATTATAAGAGTAATTGAAGTTGAACATGTTGCCAACATTTTGTAGCTAATTATCATAGAAGTGTAGATACCAGATAGTATGCTTTGAAATGATTAATGCTGACGAATAGCAAAGACCCATAACTGTCAGTTATATTTTTATTGGCATTTTATTGCCCAGGAAGGTTGTAAATACCAATGCTGCTTTACCTAGGAAGTGGAAATCATGCATTTATTAGAATTCCTTAACTGACTTTATGGCCAACAGATGGTTCATGAATCATTCATCAGTATATTATGATAAACTAGAGAAAAACCTCTGACCTGATTTTATTCACATTCAGGGGTTTCATCCATGCAGACAGCACTGAGTGCTGTGTCATAAGGAATGAGTAGGACTTTCTTTTCAAAATCAATATGCTGTTATTGCTGGCATCCCAAGAACCATGAAGGTACAGATTTCTTTCTTGCAAAAACAACGAATTCCCTTTGAACCTTCTCAAAATGAATTAAGATGTTTCTATGTGACTATTTGACTTATGATCTAAATCATACTTTATAAATAAAGCATATTAATCCATAGTATCTATATACGAGTTTATGTATATATAATATACCTATAGGCGCATTAATCCACAGCATCTATACATTAATGTGTGTGCTATAAGTCGTGTGTGATGTATGTTATATACATTATGTGTGATGTGTATATAGATACAATAGATTAATATGCCTATAGGCTTATATCTATAAACCCACTTTTATAATCCTAAATACTATAGAGAAGATAAATTACAATGTGAGCATGCTTATTAAATCTCAGTGCTATTCTCTGCCTAATACAGGTCTTCTGAAATCATATCAAATTGTAGTAATGGTGAAGCCAGGCAATGTGCATTAGCCTCAATTTCTTTCTGCTAATCCCAAATCTTTTGGCAATTTTTCCTGTCATTATCATCATGAGGTAGGTAGAAAGGTAATGGGATTAAAATTGAGATAGCTGACTAATTCCCCTTTTTATCCTACTTAGGAAAAAATGAAAATGGTTTTGCATTCTTTAGGAGCATCCAGGGCAGATGGGAGTTTTGTCTTATTCAATACCAGAATTTAGGTTAAAGTTGATATATACATAAGACACTATAGTTGTTCTAAGACAGTTTACATGCTTCTTGAATATCTTACCTCTTTCCTCACTGGCATGTGAACCTCATATCTATATTACATATTAGTTGACATAACAAGGGTGGTGGTGATTATAAAAATAACAGCAGCGGAGGAATTTAAAAGGACAGCTAGAGAAGAAATCTAAAACAATGAGAGCTGCTCAGATGGATGATGGACGGATGGATGGATGGATGGAAGGAGAGGCTAATTAAAAATTCAGTGAAGGCTGTCAGCACTTTTAACCCTCTCACGTTTGTACAACAATTAGATGACATGAAGTTCTTCTTATATGTGAGTTCACCCAATTATTTGCACATAATTTTATTAATTTACTTTTGTTCATTCATGCATATGTTCTCTCATAAGACTGAAGTATGATAATTTTATTTTTAACTTTTAGAGCTTTTTTGTTTGTTGTTTTTTTCCCTGAAAAAAAAATTTTTATTTTTTTAACTTTTTTTTATTTATATATATTTGACATCAATTGTAATCCCCATGTATTTCCCATCACCATACCACCAGTGTGATAATTTTAAAATACAAAGCTAACTTGAAAAATTCTAAAATGAATACAGAAAATTGTTTCAAGTCAAGTAATTTTTGGCTTCTATACTCTGTTGGCCAGAAATGGGCTGGCCTCGACTCTTCCATGTTCCAAGTCATGGTCACATTCAGCAACTTTAAGCTTTATCTAAAGGGTGATTCTCTAGGATTTAGGGATATCTTTTGCCCCTTGCTCCAGAAGTGAAATATCCTGGGTCAGGGGAAGCTCTAGAGCACTGTCTTCTGCAGAAATAACTGTAGCAGACTCTGGTAGCCCCCTCCTTTTGGAGTGAAACTGGGGCCCTGCCTAGAGAGGAAGTATATCTCTGGACAAGCAAATAGCACCCCAGGGACTTCTCACATGACTAAGGTCTTTATAGATGCTCCATTCACATCCTTCCATTGAGCAAGTGAACAAAGAACATACAGCCATTTATACCCCTGATTCTTCCCTATTTCCAGTTTTCTTCCAACAGATTGACAGTCAATTTTATTACTTTTAATCATCAGTTCTTTAAACAATGAAATGCATAAATACACTATAAAAAAAACATGAGATTCAGGAGTATAGACACAATAACCACGAACACTTGCAAGGAATTACCATGTGTTGGGGGATGCCTAATTTTTTTATGTGCATAATCCTACTTAACCCTTGTAACAACTCTGAGTCAGGTGGCATTATTATAGCCATCTTTCAGATGGGCAAACTGAGGTTGAGGAATTAAATTACTTGTTTAAGATCATACAGCTAAAACACCAGTTCAAACCAAATGAGTTAGGAGACTGAACATCATGTGTCTCCATTACTACTCTATATTATTCTGCTCACTCTCAGTCTTGTGAAATCTTTTGAGGAAGTCTGTCCACAAAACAGAATCATACAGTGATCATTTTAACCATGCTTCTTCATCTGTTAATTTACCTTTATTCATTCATGTAACTAGCCACCAAATACCCTTCTGGTGGGATCCACCTGGAATGTCTTTTAGTTCCAGGTAATCACCACTTGCTGACCTACTGCAAGATATGTGTCCAACAGTCATAATGAGAAGCAGGAATTAATAAGAATAGGAAAATGTGCCTTGTTAAAGAAAGTAATTCCAAAAACTAGATATGGTAAAATAAGACTAACAGGTACAATTTTGTGATCCTCTGACATTAGATACTTTGAACCAGAAATAAAACAGTTCAAAAACAAATCTGGATTAGTCCTGAGAGCAAGGCCAGGAAATCAGGGTGTATGGCTGAGCATGTCCTTCAGAGCCAGTGCCTAACCACTATTTATATTCCACCATTCATACTCACCACTTCCCTTCCTGCTGGGACCCCCAGACAACAGAGGAAAACGGGCTCAAGGGGTAGGAATCGCCAAGGATTCACTTTAGAGTAGTGTCAGTTGATCTCTTCTTGTTTCTATACTCTGATTTCCCTTTATCTACTTCTTCTACTTGAATTGTGGTTACATCAGGAAGCCACTTCAAACCCTTTCTAAAGTAAAATTAAGGTAAAAGTGAATAAAGTAATTATCATCAGGGAAATGTGAGGAGGTCCCTTTACTCGCTAGGTGTTCTGCTATTATTTTCCCGCTACTTATAAGCAACAGCTTAGTGTCCTCAGCAAAACACTCCAGGAAAATTGTCTGGAAAACAACATGTGTGGGAACCAGGGTACTTGATTTCAACCCTGCACACAATGTTCTGAGATGTTTTTTGAAGCGAGATTTCCTTCCAGAATTCAACTTCCATGGGTCTGCCAGATAAACATTTTGGATTTAAACAGTAGTTGGGAAATGTTTATACATTTAGATTTGAATAAGAAGAGGAAACCGCTGTGGTTAAGAGATTGTGAAGTGCCCATTCATTTGGCATGACATTAAAAGCAAAGCAAGGGTCTGAGTGACACTGCTCCTCACCATGACATTCCTGCCTGTACACACGCCACTCCAGAGGGGGAGACATTGATTTTCAGAAGGAAAGCCACTGCACAACTTGCTTCCTAAGAAATGCAATTGTTTAAAACCAGCACTGACTAATGTGTCTTATGTAAGCTCACATTTAAGGCACGGCTGCCTTGGTCTTGATTCCCTCATCAGCAAACTGTTATGGCAAAACCACCACATGGCGTTCCAGAATACTCAATTCTTTTATGTTGTAACTTTGCCAAAAGAAATACACAACCAATCTCTGAGGTGCCAAGAGCGTCACACAGATATATAAGCTCGTCATACTAGTTTAACTGTAGGTGCAGTAGTGCCTTTATATAATATTGTACCTCTGCAAAGCTACAGGGTTCGGTGGATGAGGAAAGGAGAGCACAGTATATTAGCACTACGAAAGCCAGGATTGGGGAAATAAAGGAAAAAGAACAATGTTATAGTCACAAGCAAAATCAGTTTACTGCATGCTATTACTAAACTTTACCCCCTAGGCAAAATTAATAATCACTTTATTAACTGGACTCATGATTTTTCTAAGAGGATCTAAGGAATAAATGCTAGATATGAACTGATCCCCTTTTTTGATTTGATGGCCTCTGGGGAGAAAAGTAAGGGAGATGATGAGGAGCAGGAGAGGGTTAGGGTATATTTATTACTAGTCCTTTATAGAAAAAGTTTTCTAATCCCTATTTTAAAGTAGAACTTCTCTGTTCTGCATGAATATTAGAGTAGTTTTTTTCCAACTAAATTCCATCAACCTCCCTCTCCATCACTCAAGCAATTAGATGACAGTCTTGTGACAGTACAGATTTTTAAAAGCTTTCTAGGTGATTCAGTGTTTCACCATGACTAAGGATCCCTGATCCTCCATGGAGCTAATATCACAAGCTTGAGTTTTATTTTGACATTGAAATCAGGCTTTAAAAATTAGTAAATCAAATAACTTTATATCAGTTTTCCAAATATAAATTACTGTCAGATTAAATGGGCCTGTGACTAAAAACCACCTTCTTCTTCTGTATCTCAAAGAGAGGGAACCATCTGATCACTGTTCCTTGGTCAGTGTTTTCAAAATAGACTAAGTTGATCACTAATATTCTGTCTCTCTATGTCAAAGGATTGTCAGAAAATTTTTGCAAAAAGCAACATATCTGAAAACAAAAAGTTATAATTGAGAGTAACACAGAGGACTATGATTTTGATGATTCCATTAACTATTATTCTAAATTTATGCATTGTGTAGCACAATACAATAAATGACTGTTAGAGAATAAGTGAAAATAGCTAACAAGTAGCATGAATGGCAGATTAATCACCACTAATCTGTAACCTTCACGGAGGGCTGAAACCTATTAGGCTCACCCTGAACCTTGACCTCAGTCCTTGCAGCTTCTACACAAGCTTTTCTTGAAACACTGAGACTATCATGCTTCAAAGAAGCTTATGATGAAAGACCATGCGGAAGGAGAGAGACCCAGTCACCCCAGATGTCCCAAATGAGAACAGACATCAAGACTAAAAAGTCACTGGGATGCTGCAGTGAAACCATGACAAAAGTAACCATAACATCTTGGAATTCACAACAAGGAGTGAAAAGCTGGATCTAATCAAATACAGAAGCATACATTTTTCCAAAACAAGTGGAAAAAAATATATGTAGTATCAAAAGGTTAAGCTTGTATCGCTTCTCGGCCTTTTGGCTAAGATCAAGCATAAAAGGTTAAGCTTGTGATGGACTACAACTCAAAAAGGGAGAAAATATACAAAAGAAAATTGATACCATAATTGTGAATTGTGAGAAAGAAAGGGGAGGGCATCTCAGTAATCAATGTGGTTATGATGCTTTCCCTCATCCACTCATTCACACAAACAGACATGGAACACAGACTGGTGCAAAGTACCCTGCTATAATGAGGCCATATTTTTAAAAGTACAAGCTAAAGGTGGAAAGCATATCCTATAAGAAAGAACACACACACATACACACACACACACACAAAATGGAAGAGATCTACAAGAATATTTACAGTAAAGTTCAGAATGAGCTAAACTATTAAAAATAAATGGTGGGCCTCCCTGGTAGCACAGGGGTTGAATGTCAGCACTATGAAGCTGTCCGCAGCCACTGCAGCATGAGTTTGACCCCAGCCAGGGAGGGTCATATGACCCACATGCACAGCAGACCTCTCCTGCCTCACCCAATGCTCCCCTCAGCAGTATATTTCAGCAGATCTGCCTGTTCTGCTCCCCACTGTGTCTCTGGTGAATCCTCTCACCATGCCCATAACTCTGGTCTTCACCCCAGCTCTTGTATGCATACATAAATATTTTTTTAATTAAAAAATAAAAATAAATGGTGTCTGAAGTTAGGTTCCAGGGCAATAGAAACAAAAACAAACAAACAAAAAGGTTATATAGCTTGAGGTAGATAGTATCATGCTAGTTCAGACAGCTAGTGGAAATTCAGAACTAACAATTTTGCCATATTCTCCATAGAAGAGACTGTTTTCTGGGTAAAATTTTAAAAAAGGAACCCAGGGTAATAAATAAAAGTAGTCAAAACAAATAAAACACACAGATGGCTTTATACTAATTGCAAGAATATAAAGTAAAATTCCAAAACAATATCTCCAACAAGACCATTCAAGGAATAGTCAAATGACATCCCAGGACCCAGAAAGAACTTGCGAATGTGATTGCAAACTAATGTCAATAGTCTCTAAGGACACACAGCAAGGGCTCAGAAATCAAATCAATGGCATTTCATTTTTCAAAAGAGAGAAGACAAGACGGCAGATTTTGTTGAAATGCAAAGCTTGAAATCATACCTGGTAAAATTCTAGAAATACAGTTAATGAACCAGGTGGCTAATGAGCACTTAGAAAAAAAGGCTGATTCTGAGGAGTTAGGAATCACTAGTATGTGTGGCATTTTGTATAGTAAAGGTTTATCGGACATAATATTTTTTAAGCCCCGCACCAGCTCAGGATGATATTACTGCCATGATACAGATGAATAAAATTAAGGCTCCTAAACATTGAGTGAATTATGACCAAAGTCACACAGTAAATGGCTGAGTTACAACTCACAAGCAATTCACACCACACTAACTCAGCAGCAGAGGTCTTCATAAATGGAGTATAATGTATGTATATCAATTTCAGCAAACTATTTGTTTACATTCCTTGTAATACGTTTTTAGAGAAGATAGAAACTGAGAGTTAGATGATGCGATGGAAAGTGAGTCTCATCTTCTTTTGGATATTTCAAAGCCTCTCAAATTCACCTTGTCCAAAAGTAAATTTATAAACTTGTTCCTCAAACCTGGATCTCATTAAGTATTCCTTATCTCAATAAGCATTCCAGAAACTTGATTTCTGCTTCTTCTCGAAATGCTTCTTCCATGATCTCATGTCCAATCCATGATAGAAACCAACTAATTTTATTCCAAAACACCTGTCAGTGTGTTTAAGATACCACTCTGCTCTTCTAAGAATCCAGTGTCAGTCTGGTTATTACCCCTTGAAGTATCTCTTTTTATCTCTGGCTGCTATTGAGAAGTCTTCTGATTGTCTTTAATGTTCTACAGCTTTGCTAAGAGTCTAGATATTTATTTTTACTATCCTGCTTATACTTCATAAAAATCTTGATCGGTGCCTTTCATCAACTTGAAAATTCCCAGTCAATATATCTTCAAATATTGCCTTAATTCATTCTTTCTTCTGCAATTCTGATTAGCCTTCCTCACTTCATCATGTTTCTTACCCTCACTTTCATGTCATCATCTGTTTCTATCTATTGCATTTCTTGATTTTTAAATTTTTTCTTTATTTATATCTATTTGACATCAGTTGTAATCCCCACGTATTCCCCGTCACCATTTCACCAGTGCACCATCACCTCAATCCCTTGTGCTCTTATCTGCCCTCAAACCTCTCCCTTCCCCCTCCCCACCGAGTATTCCCAATTTGTCCTTGTCTTTTTGTTTTTGTTGTGTTATTATTATTATCGTTGTTATTCTTTTCCTTGATCCTTATTTGGTTCCCTTATATTCCTCCTAGGAGGGAAACCATCTGGTAGTTTTCTTTTGCTTTCTGACTTATTTCGCTGAGCCTAATCCCTTCCAGCTCCATCCCTGGTCCAACCGTTATGGAAAGCAGTATGCCAGTTCCTCAAACTACTAAGAATGGAACTTCCATAGGATCCAGCAATCCCACTCCTAGGAATAGACCCAAAAGACACAAAAACACTGATTCAAAAGAATACTTGCACCCCTATGTTTATAGCAGCACTATTTATAATAGGTAAGACTTGGAAACAGCCTAAATGCCCAAAAACAGATGATTGGATCAGGAAGCTGTGGTACATGTACACGATGGAATACTATTCAGCGATCAAAAAAGATAAACTAGACTCATTCATAGGAACAGTGATTTTTTAAAAACTCCATGTTACAGTATACTTCATCTATGTTCATCTGTTGTGTAATACATTGATGAGGGTTTCAATTTGAGTTATGTATTTTAATTTTTTCTGTTCTTTAAATTTGTTTATTCATATTTTCATATTTGCCTGACTTTTCTTAACATGTAAGCATTTTTTTCATACTCTGTAGCTGTGAATTCTTGATATATGGTTCTGTTGTTTCTCGATTTTGTTTACATCACTTTGTTCCCATTAAGTGATGAGTGATTTTAAAGTATGAACTGCTCATACTGAAAACAACTAGCAGAAAATTTTGAGTCCTACAGTGAAGGTGTATTCCTTCCCAGATGAACTTACATTGGCTCCTATTAGGCCCTTAGGAACACTACCAGCCTGGGATCCCCACAAAATACTCAGCTTTGAGGGTGTGAGCACCAGAGGCAATATAAAGTGTGGTTACCTTATGGCTAGAAGTTCTTAGGGGACATCATGGGAAGATCTTTTTACACTTTCCCTTTAGGTCCAAGAATATAGATGAATGATATTCTTTGTGTTTATATACACACACACACATATAATATATATACATACATACATATATATGTATTTTTTACATCATTGTTCATTTTTGTACAATGTTTGCTTTCTCCTCTCAGGTGTAGTACCCATAGAATTCCCACCACCAAGTCACCCGTGAAGCGTCACCATAGTCTCTTGTGCTCTTCCTGTCCTGTTCTGATCTCTCTCACTTCCTCTCTCCTGCTGAATGTCTCCAATTTATCTTTTACCTGCTAGTTTTGTTTTTCTTTTATTGTCTTTTCCTGATACCCTGTTTGGTTACCTTATAATTTTCCTATAGGTGAAACCAGCTGATATTTTTCTTTTTCCTTCTGACTTATTTCACTGAGCATAATCATTCCAACTCCATCCATGTTGCTGAAAATGGCAACTTTTTGATTGGTGACAGTATTCCACCACCACATCTTTTTTTTTTTTTTTCAATCCGGTCATCTTTTTTGGGCATTTAGGTTGTTTCCATAGAATGATATTCTTTGTAATGCTATAGTTGGGGAGGGGTTTCTAATATACCTTTATTTGGGTCAACTTCTCTGAGTCTAAATTTCATTAGATGGCCTAGATTGTAATGTAAATACCCTGTGCTATTGTCTTTTATCTCCTGGGTCCTAGAAGCTTGCAAAAATAATCCTCAAGTCTTCAAATACCCTCAAGAGGTAATGGCTACCTGTCAGCTCATCTGTCTGGGTCCCGACTCTCATCTAACCCTTGCTCTGGGTAATACTTTATTTCAGTTCCTGGAGGCATTCAGGGTGTTTTACTTTTCTATTCCCTTTAAAAATATATTAATATCCTCTGTGTCTGTGATTATAGTTCTTTGGTTGTTGCTATGTCTTTCTTTCCTTGAATAGTCTTTTTGGGCTTATTGTTTCTAGCATTTTTATTTTTTTCTTTTCTGGCAGGAAACTGTATATTAATTTGATAATCCTACTCTTTCTGTCTTATAAATCATTAATTTCTGCTTTTTACTTTATTTAATTCTTTCCTTTCTGATTACCCTGAGTTAACTTTTATTACTCTTTTCCTAGCTTTTGAATCCCCTAGTTTAATTATTTCTATATTTAATTGCTTAATAATGAAATCATTGAAATGAAAGACTTTTCCTTTTACAGGCCTGGCTGCATGCCACAGAGCATTATTAGTAACAATATTTTCTAAACAATGTGTATAACTGCAGAGTTATTCTGGAGGAACTTTTGTCTATACTTCAAGGATTAAATTTTAGTTCTATTGTATTTTGATCCAAGAAAACAGACTATACTATGTCTACATTACATAACTGAATCAGTCTTCAAAAAGTATTGGCCTAATATATAACTAAATTCTGAAGTGTTCTATAAATTGTTTTTTTGGGGGGGAAGGAGGTCTACAGATCCTGTGTAAATTGTGAAATGTCATTTATTTCCAATGTGTCATATTTGCAGGTCCAGAGACTCAGAGCTTGTATTTAAGCTCTGTATGTGACCACGGTCTACCTGCCCTTCCCTGTGCCGATCCAACATCCACCTGCTGAGGAGTTGTGAGAAGGCAAGGCAAACTGCAGTGATAACCTTCACAGGTTATCCCAGGACTGGAAGAAGCATTAAAACATGGTTTCAAGATAGCCCCTGTGCTCAGGCCCCTTTCGGTCCTAGACAGAGCTGGCTTGGTCTCAAGACTCAATCACAAAGACATGTGAGCAGCACGGACCACAGTGGACTAAGAAACCTGAGTCCTTGATTTGCACAGAAGTCAGTTTAGCCCAAGAGTGAAGTCAGCACAGGAATCACCCCCAAGGTCAGCCAAGTGCTTCCCTTTTCCAGGGAATCAGAAGCAACTGGGGATTTTCCTCATACTGAATCAGCCGTAAGTCTTCAGGTCTGCCCGCAGCACAGTGCACCTAGAGGGTAATCACTCAGACTAAGAGCTTTGTTCAAACAAGACAAGTCAGTGCTGCCCTAAGCTATCACCGAAACCCTTCTCATTCTATGGCTGCTTGACCTGTTGAACAGTTACAAGTGTCCAGTTACAGTCACGTCTCCTGTTGAGTGTCTATTTAAATTGAATTAATAAAAGTAGAGTGAGGCTACCCAAGCCATGTATAATGCTGTTTATTTTTATGCATTTATGTTATTCCTTTTTAAGTTAGAAAGTCTACTTTATCCCATTTGATACTTCTTGCTTTTGAATTCTAATTTGTCTGGCATTTAACAATAGCATCCCGACCCCTTGTTTTTCTTTAGATTTCGTGTGTGTGTGTGTGTGTGTCTATTAGTCTCCAACTGCTGTGTAGCCAATCACTGCAAACAGTGGTGACTTTGCCACTACTTTCATTATCTCAGTTTCTATAGTTCAGGAATCTGGGTATTTTAGTGGTTGTCTCTGCTCAGGATCTCAAAAAGCTGAAATCAAGGTGTTGGTCAGTTGTATCCTCATCTGGGGGACATGACTGATGAGGGAAGAAAAACCCTTTTTCTGGCTCCCTCCAGTTATTGGCAGAATTCATTTCCTGGAAGTTGTAGGAACAAGGTCCCTGCTGTCTTCCAGATGTCAGTGAGGACTTCCTCCTGGAGACTGCTTCTGGCCAGGGCTTTACATCAGGGAGGGCGTCAGAAGGTGTGGAACCTTCAGGGCCACCTTAAAATTCTGCCACTACAATGTTCACTTCTTTTTAAAACAATAAAATTGAATTATTAATTTTGTTTTTTAAATTAAAATTTTTAAAGTTATGTTTATGTTTATTTTGTTCAGGTAGGTCTCATAGTATAGATTTGCATTTTTATGAAACTTGAAGGTCTATTTTAATAAATATTTTAATAACATTGACAAGTTTACATTTACTGGGATAATGCGACCTTCTTGCGTCACTTTATGTTTTTGTACTGTTTCCTTAACTCTCCTGCCAGCTCTCTCTAGGAATCAAAGCTTCCTCTGATTCTTTTTCTTTCTCTGGTCATCCAGAAGCATATAGTCTATTACTTTTTTTAATCAATTAGTTATATATTTTTTAACCATGTAATCCTATTTTCTCTATCACCATAGAGAATAAAGCAATAGGTAAAGATTTGCTTATATTATTTTTCTCCTTCTTCTTGCCCTTAACCAAGTAAAGATTATAATTTTATATTCACATTACTGGTGCTTTTTATAGCTTGCTCTCTCTTAAGAAATATTTTTGATGTCATATTAAGTTGTACTATCATAAGAACAAATATTAAATATTAATTCACATTTTAAAGGTTTAATTACTCACCATGTACTTTCTAGTTCATTTTCCTTTCATCTGAGGTCTCTCTTGATTAAGTTTTTAATTGAACAATTTTAAACAATTCTGAATTCCTAAATATCTAAGTTTCTGGGTTGAGGACTGGAAGATATGCCCCCATTTCTGCCTCGTTGGTTTACACAGCATTACAGAAACAATGAAGACATTTATGAATTTTTGTGGTTCATTTAGAAATGTTTCAACAAGATTTTATAATTGAAATTTAGAAAGTACAGAAAGGTTTACATTACAATATCTCCCCTTAATTCTATCCTTTGGTTACCCAATTCCCCCTCCCACAGTCAAACAAAGTGGTGTTTTTCACCATGTATCCTTCGGAAGATTTTTATTTCATAAGCATACAGAGTACCCCTCCATCTCTCTCAGACCTTCTTCCCTGTCTTCCTCCCTCTGCATATTTAATTTTTTTCTTCTAATTCTAATTTGACTGACCCTTGATGGCAGATCTGAGATCTGAGACATGGGGGCGGAGAGGGGGGGAGGGGGGAGATGAGAGAGTACAGAACTGTGGCGGAGAAGAGAGAGGTGAAGTGTGGTAGACTGAGGGCACTTTGGTGCTGGGAAAACTATGGTCACCAAACCTAGGGAGAAATCCTCTACTGTGAAAAAATAAACTAGGAAGTTTTGTTCCTTTTAAATGAAATTGTATCTTCCATTGTGTTGAACCTTATTTTTTCCTTAACATATCTGGGAGATCTTTGTATATCAGTAGAATGTTTCCCCACTGGTTTTTAGAACATAGTATTCCATTATCCAGTGTGCCATACTTTATCTTCCCCATAACTTACTGGTGTATGTTTTAAACAATGTCGCAATTATAACACCAAAAATGTCACTTGAAATGTATGAAGTATATTTGTAGGATAATTCTTAGAGATGAACACACCAGTATCATAGCATGCACACATTTCCTATTTTGATAGTTATAGCCAAATCACTCTCCATAAGGGAAATAATGTATGCTCCCACTGGGCTAGGTATGAGAATACTCTAGCATTATTGTTAATGGTTCCAAGGCACACTCATGGTACTTTCGAATTCCTGCCCCCAGTTTTTATGTTTTATGTGGGGTTCTTCAAGATTGTAAGTAATCAGACAGCCCCTCATTTATGCCTCAAACTATTCTAGTCCTTCTCTATTTTCCCTAAAATATACAAATACCACAGCACACATATTATTACTGCAAAACGTCACCAATTTAGGACATATTGAAACACTCAGAGTTCAGAGTCCATTAAATTTGAGCATCTCTACAAAGCCCATCTAAATGCCAACCTGCAACATATCCTCAGCAGAGAAAGCTGATGAACTCTTGGTCTATGAATCAATGTCTAATGAGAATTGATTTAACAGGTTCCAAAGGGCCTTATGTTATTGCTAGTAAGAGAAATCCCAGCCGGCACTTTTCAGCATTGCCTGGATATTAAACAGGGCTTACGATGATTAAGCAGCAGAAAAGTTAATTAAGAGCTAAGTCCAGGGAAATGCACTGATCCCATAGGACAGTGGTAGTCTACTAGACAACTCAAAGAAGGAGAACAGTCATCAAACCTCAAGCATTAGGTAAAGGCCCTACAATAAACAGACTTATCCTGCCCCTATCCCATCAGGTTAGGCATCATCAGCTGAGAGCTTTCTCCCTACACAGAAGGACACCCATTTCCACATCAACCTGAAAGACCCCTCCTAAAAGCAAGACTTCTGCCTGGCAAAAAGGGCAGGAAACAACGGTGAGGTGCTTTCTGATTGTTTTTCACATTGGATGGGGCCACCATAAAATGTTAATATTAAACAGAAAGGCAGGATTCAAGAAAACGCAGAACAAATGAGAATGTTATCATACACTGAGGTCAGCCATCAGAGCAATGATGTCCAAAATCAAAAAGGAAATTTCTACAGCTTTAAAATGACTCTATGCGCCTAAACATGGTCTCAGTCACATTCATGTCCATGCCCAAGATGAATCCCTACGGCACAGGTGTCAAGGTCATCATAACTAAAAGGGTGCTCCTACTCCATCATCTTGACCACACTTGGAAAGCTGTGCCAGAGCAAACTTAACTTTTTTAAGACTATATTTGTTGGTTAAATTAGTATAGCTAAAATACAAGGGAAATTTTCTAATTCTTTTATCTATAAAATTTCCAAATCGGGCATGTCAGGTTTAGATGACCAATGCCAATTTCTAGGAGGTACATAAGACACAGGGGTTTCAGCAGGGTTCATGTAACAAAATTCTTCTTCTGGCACAATGTCTCAAGAGCTGATTGATTCTTAGAAGAAGAGTCTGCCCGACACACAGTGAAATCAAAGGAAACTCCAGTGACAAGGTTCTCCTTTGTTACTGTGACCTGCACTTAACACACATTTCCTATTCTCAGTGAACAGAAAGGTACTAAGTCCACAAGGCTGCTACACTGTTTTGTCGTACAGGGAACTCAGCTCTATTTGCTTAATCAATGATAAACAGAGATTCCTTGCCAAACAGCACTTGCCAAAAAGAACACAACACAGGGTGTGTCCACTTGGACACTGTCCACCGTTTCAGGAGGCTCTAATAGGGAAGGTTTCACGAGTGAGCAAACACTGGGTGGGGGACTGGCACAACACACTGAAAACCAACTCAGTGGTGTGTCTCAGTGGCCTGGAAGAGTTTTATTTTATGTTTCATGCAGTTGAGTCAATCATTCTATTTTTAGGGTTAAATTTTAAGGAGAAAAGATGGAAGATGATGACAAAATTCCACGCTAGATGAGGATCCTCACTGCCCATTCTCTATTTTATATAAATCGTAATCCCAATAAGAGTAATCAAGAAGCAATTAAAGATGAATTAATATATGATGATGTGACACAATGTGATATGACATATTACCACATAATGTAATATAATACAGTAATATCTAAGGCACTGGACACTGCTTTATATAATATGGGGGGGACTATATAAAAATGCCAATTCACTTTTGAAAACTCTGTCTACTATAAATACATATGCATAAAATTTTTTTAGAGACCTGCATTTCCCCTATAATGGTCCTTTTCACACTAAAGTGACAAAGTACTCATCAGTTTTGCTTTCTACCTCTCCCTCAACTCCTTCGACACAACTATCTTGTATATCCCCCTCCTGGCACACACACAGTGAGCCCCAGACAGAGAGTATAGTATGTGGGGGCAGAATTTTATTTGCCTTACTCACTAATTTTCCCCAGAGTACTGCAATGCATCCGATCCAGCCCAGTAAGTACTATGAAAGGTAGCAACTGGCAATAAATGCTTAGTATCCAGAAGGCAACTTATCAATTTTATGGTGGTTATTTCTAAGGTATGAAAATATGTGTAATATTAATCTTTTTTAAACTTCTATGTGTTTTTCCTAGTTTTCTATATGGTCACATGCTTATAATCAGAAAACATATAAAATTATGTATAAAATTATACTTACTTTCCAAAACATTTTTATTCCATTTTTCACTTTAATAAACATGCAAATGTGTGATAAGTCATGTCTCACCATCTACCCAAGTGGAGTGAAACATATGCATGATCAGAAGAAATCATGTGCCATTAAAAAATAAAATGATTCTCTCTCCTTTAAGACAAGAAATAAGAACTACTAAATCCACAAATCTGATAGAAAATAAAACACACTATTAAAAACAGAACGAAACCTAGAATAAGTTCTCACTGTTAGCAAAAGATAGAGTACAACATTGAAAATTCTTTTAATATATTATCTACACAGAAGGTTGTGGTTTGAACAATAGAATTTAATGTTCCTTTGGAAAACAGGGAATCTTTGGAGAACACTGCTTTTCCCTTCTCAGTATCCTTACCCACCTTAAAAAAGAGGACTTACAAGTATCAAATATTACCCAGAACCTTGAGACTTCTCATGTAAATCTAGTTTATGAAAAAACAAACAAAAAAAAATTTCATCAAAAAAAAATCTGCAAATATAGTAAAGTAAAAGAAAAAACTGTTCATGCCATCACAAAATATAACCAATGACATTAGCCTGCATATGTTCATGCAAATTTATGTAAACATTATTCAACTGCATTAAAATATGCACACAAATAAAATGTATACTTTAATATAGATGTTTTATTAACTATTTTATAACTATACTATTAAATACACATTGCACATATTTTACTTGCTAGTTACTTTGCACTCCTACCTCTCCTACAAAGGAGAGACTAAAAAGAATTAGAAAGTTTGACAAATAACATATGTGCATACACACCTATGCAGATACCCACTAACACATATATATCATACACAGATTATAAGCTCCTTGTTCTACTTCTGGACGAGGTCTTAATAACACAGACTTGCTCCCTCATTGGAACACTGGCTGCTAACCGGTACTCATTTCCTTGTATTGCCCTGCCATTGAGCATTATAACATGGTTCTGTGATTTTTAAATGTGATTCCAGAGCTTCAAAATGATTACAATTCTGTTATTTTTCTCAAATATAGGTAGCCAAAATATAACAGGAAAAACATCTGTGATGGGGAATACGTGGGCATTACAATTGATGTCAAATATATATAAATTAAAGGGAAAAAAAATCAAGAGTTTCTCTACGCAGAAATGTTGATCTAAGACAGTTTGTTTGAATCCCAAATTCCATTTAACCAACTCAAGAGGCCTTATTATAGAATTAAATGGTAAGAGCGAATTATTCAGTTGTAATTGAAACCAAACACTTGGGGGGGGGGTGGGTATTTAAGTTTGAGTAAACACTTATTCTATTGGCAAAAAAGAAATTATAAATTTCTATGTTTTTTCTTTTACAAAACTAATGTATGTAATTTGCCAAATTTCTGCAAAATACAAAAGAGAGTATAAACATACACTATTCTATCAACCCAAGAGAATCACTGTCAGCCCTTTCACTTTCTAACTTTCACAAGCATTCAGGTACATGTGTTTATTAGCTATAATTCGAGGTCATAAGATTTTAGCTCCTGCTCTGTCTTTTTTTTTTAACCTCTCCTCACCCATTTCCCCATGTTGCTTCATAATTTCCATGGACATTAGCAGAAGGGGCTGGATCATGCTAGCATGCCGCCCATTCTGGAAGGTCCCACAGTGAGCTTGCTGCTCTTTTTCCTGCCATCTGATGTAATTGGCCTCTTCTTTCAGAGGTTGACCAGAGAAGACAAACTGATGAACCAAAAGTGAGTTGATTTTTGTGGCTCATTAGGAAATTTATTAATGGAATATGAAATGTTAAATCTGAAGCCAAAGTAAGATTTCAGGACAGACTGAAGCTTTCCCAGGTCCAGAATTTACACTTTAAAATTGGCTCAATAACTTAATAGCTCAATTTGAGATTTCATTAAAATATTGGACACAGTGTGGTCCCTGGTCAGGGTGACAGTGTGGTCTGCCCTCAGGAAATGGAGCATCGCCTATGAGTAGGGGAAGATAATGTGGTGGGAAGAACATGGGCTCAGGAGCCAAACTGAGTTGGTTCAAACTCCATCTTCACCACTTGAGAGCTGCAGAATGCTAGGCACCTTTCCCTGCCTTCTTGTCTGTGGCATCAACCCCTAAGAACCTGTCAGAAAAGTGAATATTAAAACAGGAAATACCACATTTGGGTGAAGATGGGATTTTTATGGAATAACTGGAATGCTTCCATTCTATGGGTGAGAGTATACCTGCTTAGGAAATTTATGCATTATCTATGCTATCTAACACAGAGGCGTGCCTTGTGACCCAGAAGCCCCACTCCTCGGTATACGTAACAGAACTGCATCCATATAGTCACCTCAAAACATATGCTCCCAGTAGAAGTATCTATAACAGGTCCAAACTGGAAGCTACCCAGATGCCAGGTAATAGTGGAATGCAGCAACGATTGAATACTACAGAGCAGTGAGAATAAACAAGCTATAACCACATGTAACATGTGAATGAATCTAAAAAAAATACTGAACACAAGAAGCCAAATTCAGAAAAATCATACATCGTATGATTTTGTTTGTTAAAAAGAAAAGTTGGGCAAAATTGATGGTACTACTGGCAATACAGATTGGACTTATTCTTGAGGTGTAGTGGCTTCTGGAAATTGGGCAAGTTCTGTTTCTTGAGTTGGATGCCGGTCACACAGGTGTGTTTGGTTTCAAGGCTGATGCCAAGCTTGCTATGGGCTGGAAGCCTACAGTTTAGTTGTAGCTGTTTGGCAACTGCTTCTTTAGACCCTTATCCTTAATTCTCTCCTTCTTGTTTGACTCCTCTTCTCTTCTGCCTTTACAGTTCTACCTAAACTATCTGCTCTGAATTATCTCTCCTTCCCAAAGTTCATACCATATATATGTGGAGTCTCCCTCAGTTACAATTCAGGGGGACTAAAAGCTCTCACTGCTGCTAATCAGAATTCACCATTGTTATGAAAGTGGAAGTCAGCAGTGGCTGTAATTTAGCAGTTAATCTAGCACTAGTTGTCTTCCTTTTTCTTATTAAGTCATCATATCTTTCAGACTTCCTGTCATTTTGTAGCTCTGACTGCATCCCTTTTGTTAGCTCCCTTTATAATTGGGCACCTACATGAAGGCCCAGTGCACAGAAAGGCCATATTAAATGCCACTGAATAAACTCCAGTTCCTCTGATTGGTAACAGTTCTTGAACGCACAGAAGCTGACTTGACCTGCAATAAAGAGCAGAGCTGTGTCTGAACCGCTAGAAGCTGAGATGCTGTTCAGGGAACCCTGGCACAGAAAGGCACTGGGAATATTAATACTATTTTCCTTCTCAAAAGCTGGAAGACAAAGAGCCTACATGAAATGCAAATAGGTCCCTGCTTCACAAACCTTGCAGAAGATAAAGTGCCAAAGACCACACCTTGTAAAAAAAGATTATTTTTCCATAAGAGTAACATGCCAGTCATCAGAAACACCCCTGCAGTTGTCCCAGCAAACAAGCCTCTGGCCCCAAGAATGCCAGAGGCAGCTCTGTCTCCAGAAGATGAACACAACAGAGTCAGGCTGTTGTTACTGGGGAAGCAGCTGGATAGGAGCACCGGATCTGACACCACCTGGCTGCGAAGGGAATCCTCGGCCTGGGTGGCCTGGAATGCAGCTATGGCCATTTAAGCCACCAGGGATCTGACAAGGAGAGAGTGGGACGAGAGGACAGGTCTGGTCTGCAATGACCTTTTCAAACTGTCTGTTGTGCCCTTACACTCAACTGTTCATTCTAAATGGTGAAAATCAGGAAAGGAGCAGTGTGGGTTGACAGAAGGCGCAGCAAGTCTTGAGTTTCTCCTTGACATTTTATATCGTGGCCTTGTGCATGGCACATGCAAACTGCTATCACCTCACCCTAACTGCCAGCTTTTCATAGGGGGAAGAAAACGTCTTGTTGTGGGAAGGCGAGGGACAGGCCCCTCACAATCTCTTGTCTGCTATAAAATCTGAGACTCAAAGACTGGAAGCTCCAGATGATTTAACCTGGGTTGGAATGTGGTGGGTGCACAAGTGTTAAGATCTGGAGAGACAGCAGAGCTGAATAAGAACACCAGTGTGGAGCTGGAGGCTTTGGGCCAGTGATTTCACAAGCTCAGTTGTAAACTGGGGACAATAATGCCTTCCTCACAATTCTCCAAAGAGGACATGCAAATGGCCAACAGGCATATGAAAAAATGCTCAACTTCTCTTGTCATCAGAGAAATGCAAATCAAAACCACTATG
>JAGFMF010011466.1:6263284-6291030 GCA_019455555.1 Galemys pyrenaicus | reverse complement strand
TTGTAGAGGTCCTTCACCTCTTTTGTTAGATTTATTCCCAAGTATTTAAATTTTTTAGTTTCAATTATAAAGGGGGTGGTTTTCTTTATTTCCTCTTCTCCCTGTACTGTGTTAGTGAGCCACACGCGTCCTTCCCTGGGAGACTGTAGCCTGTGCTTTCAAGAATCTGGTGTATGGTCACAGTATCACATTTTTTAACTGCATCCAAACCTCTTCAGAGAAGTCAAATGTACCACATACTGCCATATCACAACATTAGCCAGTATAGGGGAGGGGAGGATAGTATATTCCTGTGATTCTCAAACTTTTGCAAAGGCCCTGTTAAATTGCATATTGTTAAATATCACCACCAAAGTTTCTGACAAATTGTACTTCTAACAAGTTCCAGATGGTTCTGCTGCTGCTCTCTAGGGTTCCAGTAAAACTTCACTACAAAAACAGGTGGCAGTTTGGTCCCTATTTGGCCCTTGGGTCCATAGTTTGCCAACCTCTACACTAAAGGATTCTAAATGCTCAGCTGTAAACGCCTCCATTTCTCTACTTCTTTGTGCTGCCCAGCTGTGGGTGTCTTCAATGTTTTTTAGAATTTTTTTTTATTTCATGAAATGTTTTGGATTGCATGTCTTTGTATAGCTCTTTTAGTGATTAGTTGGCATAACTTTATTTATACAAAATCTATCACATTCTATGGGTATATAGTCATTTTACCAGTTCAACTGAAATATTAAGTCCTTTACCCCATTTATGATACAACTGTCTTAAATATTTCCTCTACATCCATTTAGAGTGACATTAATCAATGTTATAATTTTCACTTCAATTGTCAAAACAATTTTGAAGGTGTATTTAGGAGAGGATAAAGAGAAACTATTTATTCATATTTTTGCTTGTCAAATTCTCCTTTTCTGATGTTCTAAGTTTCCTTCCACCACTTCCTTTTAGAGAACTTTATTTAGTAAGGTCTTTTAGCAAAGGTCTATTAGTGACAAATGTTTAGCCTTCCTTCATCTTTGAATGCTTGATTTCCCCTTCACTCCCAAGGGCTGTTTTCACCAAATATCACATTCTGGGCTGCTGGTTCTTTCCTTTCAGCACTTGAAAAGTAACTCACCACTGTGTCAATCCTTAGTTCCCAAGATGCCTAGCCAATCTGCCTCCTACCCACCTTTTATACTTGTCTCAGATATAGTTGTACTTAGTGGAAAGAACAGGGAGAAGTACACCTGTGCCATCTTCCTGGGAGCTCTCAGGAGTCAGTCAACTGTCAGCATCTTTACAGTATATATAAAGTTGCATTGTAATACCCTGCATGAATACGTGTGAGTTTCATAACATAGGATTAAAATTTACTTCTCAATTTTCAAAATCCAAAATCCAAGACAAATTTATTTTATTTTATTTTTTTTGACAAATTTATTTTAAATTTGCACATAAGTCAATGAGTTTAAGGATTCCCTCACCAATAATTGTGGGACAAGAAAGAGTGGAGGGAGGGCTGTTGATCTCCTGACATTTAACTGAATACTTAGTTGCACTGGAAAACAAAAGCTAAACAACAGACACAAGGTCATGATTGAGAAAACAGAGCAGAGACCACCTGTGCTCACTAGCTGTGCTGCTCTAGGTAACATGTTTAATTCCTGGGGGCTTACAGTCTTTGTTTATCAAATGAGCAGGTTACACTTAACTTCAGGCCTGACTTTTAAGATCCAATTTTGCTCTAAAAGTCCATCATTTATTCTGGAATATTCTCTCTCAAAACTATGGTTTGGTTCTGTCGGCTCTAGGAACAGGCTTCCCATAGTTAAAAGGGAGGCTTGAAGATCAAGGAAAGCTCCAATCAGAGGCATCCTTTGCCATGCTCAATATTAGCACAGAATCACTCTGTCTCAGGTGATCTTTTGAGCTCATCAGTAACCTTGGAGCCTTTAATGGAATATTAGCACAGAAGACCTGCAAAGTGGAGGGACAAGCAGATGGGCACTGACCCATGTGATTTGTGAAACCAGCCCAGGAGGGAGGCTCTGCCTAACTGTGGGCTGCGATATATGAGACTTCGGAAATAACCTTTGAGGCAGAAATGTTTCTCCAAGAGAAAACAAACACTCTCAGTCACTGTGCTGTGTAGAAGGCCAATTAGTCCTGCTAGGTGCCTGCTTGTGTTTCTTCTTTGTATTTAAAAGAAGAGGGGAGAAAAGAGCCCAGGGGACTATGGCGATGGTGCACAGGTGACTTGGTGTTGGGCATTCTGTGGGGCCTACACCTGAGAGGAGCAAGCAACTATTGTACAAAAATGAATAACGGAGTAAAATATACATAAATTATATTTAAAAATTAATAAAAATAAAAGCTCCCCTTTGTATTTAGGCTGTAAAGCAGAACACACAATTTTCTCAGAAATCCACTCATCATTTGCCCCTTGATTCATTTCCTATTTCATATAGAAATATTTTGTTTCTATAGCCAGAAAGAAACAGAAGCCATTGAACAGTTTCTACAAGAGGTATACATGGGAACATAAATGGTTTTAATAACCTCCCTAAATAAAAGGCCACAGAGTCTCTGATAAGGAAAAAAGAACCAAAACATTCTAGCAGCTAAGAGCATCCTCTGGCCACAGTGGATCAGCAAACAAGTGAGTGTACAAAATGAAGAGAGATGTCAAAAATGTGAATAATGAGGCATCAGCTGTAAAATAAACACTAGCATTTCTTTCTGCCTGTAGAGAATATTCTATTAACATAGATCAGGAAATGCTAGTTTCCAGGAAAGTCCAACCATAAAAACATTTTACTAATCATTATGAAAATTTAAAGATAACTTATTTAACTCGCCAATCAGATAAACCTAGCCATGAGAACAAGGAAGTGGTCATTCTACAGCATATTAGACAGGGTGAGGAAGAGAAAGGAATCCCCACGCCAAGCTGTTCATCTATGCTCACCTCCTCTGTGTTTCAGTCCATTTCTGGCCAAAGGACTGTGGACGTGCATGAATTACTAAGGTTGGGGAAAACTGCCTTTGCCATTTGCAGAAATTTTCCTCCTTACTCTCTTTCAAGGCCTGAATTCCATGCACACCTACTGCTGGAGAAATGCTTTCTGCAGTCAGAGGTCTGAGGAATGAAGGTCAGGCCAAGAATTAGCGCCACAAAGGCTTTATCAGAGCTTGGCAGAGTTGAGCCTCTGACATTTGCAGTGGAAAAGTAAATAAGAACAGGAACTTAGAGCCACAAAAGCAACCTGATAGGAAATTGTTATTAAATATTATGGAACTATAAGAAGAATGTATCTAGGATCTAGATTAGCAACTGTACATCTTTGAAGTAAATTAAGCAAATAATTAAAAGTAAATAAGAGCATTAGTATGATTCCTGTTTTGTCTTCCCCCCCTACATTGCAAACGTATTTGCAGCATCAGACTCCCTTGGCCATTCCTAAAAACAGATCCCCAAGGAGAATATGTGGTCACCAAAGACCTTATTTCCATGGTCTGCCTTAATGTTTTTACTCCACATTCTCTATAGCATCCTCATGACCCATATCAGATTTATCTCTTTCTGGATTTTTCCTCAAGGGTAATTAAGGACCTTATTTAATTTGGGAGTCTCTCTCTCTGCTGTTTCACCCCCTTCATATTACATTCACCCAGGGGACTCCTGAAATTCAATAAATGAGTTTGAGGCACATGAATGATATCCAACAGCCTTGATTTAACATATTTGACCTTTTCATTATTAATAAAAATACCAATAATATATATAAAGGAGATTATTTTAAAGTCCTGTGGGATTTCTTTTAGCTTTTTGTTCTCATACCTGCCTGCCCCAGTCTACAGGCTCTCAACAGGTATCTCCTGCTTCTGTCTCCTATTGGACCTTCCCCATCACAAAGTGACTCTCAGACAGAGCTGGGTCAGACCAAGAGGAGCACCTACTGTGGACTCTGCTACTTCAGGGTCCTGCCAGGTTACTGCTGGCTATTGGGTTTCCAATACAAAGGAAGGAATTCCTGCCCTGTAGCATCTGCCCTCTGAGAAAGCATCTTCCTTAAGGGGACAGTGAATGCCACAGTGTTGGTGTGGGATTCAAGAGCTACAAAAGACTGTGAGGAGAGGTCAGGCAAATGCATTCTGTGCAGACATAGCTATTTCATAAACCACAGGGCATCCCAACGAGGAAAGTCAAGGTGATAGAGGATATGCAGGAGTACTTGTTAATTCATTAGATCTATTTAAGTGCCCAAACAAAGAAGAATGAGAACAAAGGCATTTTACTTTTTGAAATAGAAACTTCCTTAAAAATTAAGTTCTTCTAATAAAATTTTAATTTGTTTAAAATGAAAATGAATTTTGAATGAAGAAAGACCTCACACTCATTTTATTAAAAGGACTATGTTCTTTTGACTTGAAAAAATGGTGCTTAATCCTCAAAGGAATTCCTGTTTAACAGATGAGAAAGACAAATTATTTCTGCCTTTGGGAGATGCTTTGCTTTCCTGCAGTGGTTCTTCCATACCCCCTGGATTCCCTCATTTCCTTTCTCATAATATTTCATCTAACTGCTGGAGGAGGAAGGATTGCCTCCCACCTCCAAGGTGGCAGAGTGCAGAGCATGTTGTCAGTGAGTGACTGACATCACTAAGACAAAAGAAACAGGTCTCAGGTGCTTCTCTTTAACATAGGAGAAGGGAGTTTCTAAGCTACAGCTGCAAGACTTCAGCAGCCAAGCCTCTTGGAAAAAGACTAGGCAGGACATGCTCTGCCATCACACTCTCCCTCCTCCCTTCCCTGGCCCTGGCCTAGCCTGGGCCCAGCAGTCCTTGGCAGGCTTCAGCACACTGTCTGGTCAGCAAACGCTGACAATTAATGGCCAGTTGAAGTTACAGGAAACAATTTCATCAAATCGCACCTCTGCTTCCCCACTGACTATGTCCATTAGAGCACCAGCGAGTTGCTGGACGTTATCCAGCTGCTAACTAGTTTCTGGCCAGCACATATTAAATGAGAAATTTTGAAGATTGTGGCTAGCTCGCAAACACCTCCAAGACTCAGTTTGAACACTCGAGTACCCTGCAATTAACAAGTCATTTTTAAAACCACCTTGTAAATGTGCCTGATGGTATGAAATCATAGGGTAAAAACTATGATGATAGTGTTTGGTTCAGGCCTTTCCACAGGGTCTTCTAGTGCATGAGGGACTAGATGCAGAAGACCAGGTGTTTGGGCATAGGGAACTACTAAGTGCCTGAGTGCCCACCCAGCTTCTTTTCCAGTTGCAAAAATCAAGGGCTGGGCAATATTTGGATACTTTTTAGTTGTCAGGAACTGGAATAGTCAAAGTAATATGAAGCTATGTTGCAATGACAAATAAACTCCACAGCCTCAGTAACTTAACCCAGCCAAGGTTTATTTCTTTCCCACACATCATCCTCTGCTGGTCATCAGATACCCAGCCGATGTCCTAGAGAATGAGCTCCCTCTAACCTGTGATGCCGTGGCAGCAGGAGCTTCCAGGTCCCTGCAGAAAGCAAGTGTTTGGGAGGCACAGGAGCAACATGTGCCTTGGCCTGGCAGTGATACAAGCCCTCCCCCTCACAGTCATCAGCCAGATCTAGCCTAACTGCAGGGGTCTGGGAAATGAGCAAGAGCACTTGAAATGGTTGGTGGATACTAGCCCTCTCAGTCACCAGAGGACATTCTATTTACTTATTTTAATAAATCGACCTATTATCTGAACAGATATTAACAGAACATCAGGATAAGCTACACTGCAGAAGTCAAGAAGAAAAGGGTCTTCAAATTAAGTCTGCCAGACACACAGAAAGGCAGATGGAGAAACAAGAACACCAAGAAGCCAAATGCCCGAGCAGACAGCCCAGAGAAGGAGGGACAACGAACACGTCAGGGGCCCTGGCCTCCAGGAGTTACTTCGAGAAGACTAGTGTGCTCCAACTGATGCTGGGCCTTCTGGCTCTGAGTCGCATAGGGAGCACTTGGCATCCACTTAAAGAGGTATGGTCACTCCCCCTCCTCCCCATCCAACCCAGTGCATGGTGAACGTCTGTCTGCTAGTCTGACTACAGTCCAAGAAACTGTACTTGGCATTTTTCTTCTAGTCCAGGCCTTACTGCCTCCATAAGACTTTTTTCTGCCATAACTGATGTCATCAAAAACCTACCAAAAGCTATCCTGGGGTGCCTAATGCTGGAAGTTGCTGTCAATACCACCAAAGACCCCAGCTGAGCTTTCTGCACCCACAATGTGCCCAGAAGCTCAAATTCTAAGAAATGGAGTAGTTGGGTAGGAATCTGGAACATTGTGGTTTTAAATGTAGCATATGTGTCCAGTTCTATTTTTCTGCGAATTGAAGACTTTTCAGGAGTTATATAATTGAGACAAGAAAGGGATGGAGAAACTTTGTATGCTGACGGCAAATCTCATTACTGGGAGAACATGATTGCTGCAGACAGAGTTAGGATTTGCATTTCTATATTGATTAATACATTATTCTCCTTGAATTCTGAATAGACACAATATATTTAGTTCTATTTATCTCTTGAAGGGGTCAACACTCGAAACAGAGGGCAAGAAAAATGTAGAAACCTGAAAATTCATGAAAAGTACATGCCTCTCAGCTGGCATTGCTGAACCTGGAGCTGCATCCACAACAGAGAGACAGAGCTGTTGTGAGGCCTCCTCTGTCTCCAAAGCCTCCACCAGCAGCAGAGAAGTGAAAGTCAGGGGAGCGGCTTCAGAGATGTCAGCTTTCCTGGCCACAGGACAGGGCCACTGTACGGCAAGGACCCAGCCTCCAGGCCCCAAGTCTGGGTAACAAGCCTGAGGCAAGAAGTGGGAGAAGGATGCACA
Organism: Galemys pyrenaicus; assembly: GCA_019455555.1. Taxonomy (NCBI): domain Eukaryota; kingdom Metazoa; phylum Chordata; class Mammalia; order Eulipotyphla; family Talpidae; genus Galemys; species Galemys pyrenaicus. The sequence goes on along the minus strand of JAGFMF010011466.1, from coordinate 6,284,163 downwards.
GCCACATCTGTCTGACCCCAGAGCAGGTTTTGGAACATGCTGCACTCTGGGGGAGTTTTTTTAATCTCTGCATTTCCCCCAGGATCCTCGCATGGCCCGACTACAAGTATGGTACAATGGCACATGGACTCCAGATGGCAGATGAAGTAAATACTTTAGGCGACTCCTTGGGGGAGGGGGGAGCTATGGGTATCTTGGTAGTGGGTGTGATGTAGTGACATTCATTTGAAGAGGTGTGATTCTAAATCTCTGAGTGTTGGAAAGCAATGACACCCCCAATAAAAATATAAACAAACAAAATGAGAGCAAGAAAATAAGAGTAATTCATTCATAAACATAAAGAGGGGGAAAAGAGCAACCAGCTACCTATGTAATTTCAGTGAAATTCTGGAAAAGGAGTAGAAGCAGCAAACAAGATTTTCAATCACAGTTATTCAAGAGCTGGGGTGGCTGTGTAAAGAGATCCCCCTTTGGGACTGCTGTGTGAAATTACCAGGAGGAATTGTGCAGAGTACCCATGGCAGTGCCAATCCACAGTGATTGCTTTATACATTTTTATTCTCTCTCTGTGAATTTACTTCAATGACCTAATTGTGCTGAACTCTTCAGCTCCACTATCCCTCTTTTCCTGACCATCACGATATGTTCTGAGGACATTTAGTTCATACTCCACCATGTACCTATTGACTACACTCTATACCAATCATTGGAAACACCATGTCTATACTACATTTTTAAAATCTGTTGTGTACTTTACACTCATAGTGCATCTCAATTCAAACTGGCTGCATTTCAGGTACTCAGTCACCATGTGCAATTGGTGGCTGGCTTTGGTCAGCGCAGCTTGGAATATGAACTCCCTGGGCAAAGACTTGATTTACCCACACATAATGCAACAGCTAGAAAGTGCACTGCACCTGGTTTTTAAATTAACTAATTGTTTAATTAACAGATTTCTTATCTTGCATCTAACAAGCTCATTTATACAACTTAGGGGACAAAAAAAAAAAACCATGGTACGAATAAAATGTTTATACTAGAGTACTTACAGTCTGGTAAGGAAGGTAACAAGTAATGTATAAAAACAAAGTCATAAGGGTAGGAAAAGGGGTAAGGAAGGAAAAGGAAGACAACCCATAGCAATTTTAAGGGGAGTAGGAAGGGACATGATTCAGAGCCAAGATATGGGCAACTAGGCTATTGGAAAGTATGAAGGCAGCAGGATAACATAGATTACTGTAGGGACTGGGATGACAAGCAAGGAAAGTTGCCTTGACATTAGGGTTGAAAGAGAGACGGCAAGAAGGCAGAATCAACAGTGCCTGACCTGGATGTGTGTGGGGAACAAGTGAGGGGAGGAATTATAAAGACTGATTTTTGAGCTCCGTGCCTAAGGAAGAAGACAGTGCCATCACTAAACCTATGAAATCCCGAGGGATAACAGGTGGACAGACGAAGGGCACTAATGATGACATGCCATCTGGTTCTAACACAGTAGGCTCAACACATGACCTTATTTTAATCCCTCCCTCTGACTTCTTGCAATTTAAGGAATTTAGACCCAACAGAACAGTAAGAGTATTTCTACGAACATTCCACAAGGTACTACCAACTGCAGAAGACTCAGAAAACCCTCTCTCCATAAAATGAAGAGGCTGACACAGAGTTTGTTCATCTTGTCGAGTTTGTGAAGCACAGGTTATCTAAGGGATGAATAGTAAAGGTACAATGGACAACTTCTTTGTCATCAAGTCAGTGAAACACATTAACACCTGTGAAATCACAAAGTCCTAATGTATTAGAGATGGCAGTTAGTGTGTTAAGTTAATGGAGTAGTTAAAATATGAAAGGAGAGAGGAATTCAATTGGACTTTGCAAAGAAAGATCATTTGAATAGCAAGGTTATCTAGTGAACATCAGGGTCTACTTACTCAAAATAAGATCACCTGGGTTGTTTTATAAGACTGAGTTTTACAAAAGACAACCAACTTCTCTATGCTAGCTGTTCATTTCTGTACTTTTTCTCAAGTGCAAATAACTCTTCATCACTGATATGTTCAAACACAACAATCTCTTCAGAAAAGTCTGGAGTATCATTTCTACGGGTGCCTGCAGATCTTATGGATAATCCTTTTAATTGCTACTTTTTTTTCTCATTTTTTTTATTAAAATATTTTAAAATTTACATATACTTGCCATTAATTGTAATCCCCATGTATTTCCCATCACCATCTCACCAGTGCCCAATCACCTCAGTCCCTCGTGCTCCCATCTTCCCTCAACCCTCCCCCTCCCCTCCCCACCAGGTGTCCCCAGTCTGTCCTTGACGCCTCATTTTTGGTTTCTGTGTCTTTATTGCTGTTATTGTTATTATTGTTTTTATTCCTTTCCTTGATCCTCATTTGGTTCCCTTATATTTTTTTTTAAAGATTTATTTATTTATGCATACAAGCACTGGGGTACAGGCCAGAGGTGTAGGGGGGTGAGAGGATTCACCACAGAGAGCGGGGAGCAGAACAGGCAGATCAACAGAAATACACCGCTGAGGGGAGCAGTGGGCACAGCAGGAGAGGTCTGCTGCACCATGTGGGTCCCCCCCCTGGCCGGCAGCAGGGATCAAACTCATGCTGCAGTGGCTGCGATTTGCTTCGTAGTGCGTTGCTTAACCCACTGCGCCACCAGGGGAGGCCCGGTTCCCTTATATTTTAAAGTAAGTAACAGAATATATAACATCCTCTACCCATGGTGAAAATCTATGGAAAACTGATCATCTAGAAACAGTACAGAGCAAGAAACAATGTGAGGCTCAAAGACAACTTGTGCCTTGGAAGAAGAATGCTGTGCTGGGAGTGACACCAACAGGTCTGGGCATCCCTTATTAGTTCAGGGTCACTTTGTGGCTTAAACTCCCAGCAGAAGTTAGAATTATTGTGAAGTTTGGGAGCCAATGTGCACTAAGAGTTGATGAAGGTTAATTCTCCTGGTTTACACCTATTAATGATTATTATTCAGCATTTATATCAATAATGGAGTTCAATTAACCTGACAGTGTTAAGAAGCTGATCTGAAGTTCTATGAATTTCTAACTTTGTGTTTCCATAAAATCAGTTACAAATATTTAAATACATCATTTGTCCGTTGCACTGTCAGAGGACTATATATATATATTTTTTTTAAGAAAGTGCTACTCTTTTCCAACTATTTTGAAATTGCTCATTTTAATGTAAGAATAAACAAGCAAAGAACAACAACAACAAAAAAAAATGAAGAGGCTGAAAATGGGCCAGAAGATCCCATGCCCTCCTGGTCAGACTCCTTGAACCAGGTGTTTAAAGGGGTTTGTTTGTTTGTTTGGCCTATTCTATACTAGCTAAGAGTTTTAACAGAAGATTGTACAAGTTTGAGTCTAGTTTTCCCAAGAATTGTTCACAAAGCTCTTTGGTTATTCTTCAGTGGTATCTGCCAACAGGAAAAATTAAAGAACAAGCTCGAAATAGTCTCTTTGCCATCATAAACTCTACCCACTCTAAGCTAACCACTTACAAGGTTATCAAAACTTTGTTTACAAGGGTGGACAATCCATTTCTGAACTGACACTAAGCCCACACTGAAGCTGGCAGGCTTTCTACAAAGGGCAAGGTATTCTTGTCAAGGTAAGTGTGTGTTACTTTACATAAAGACTTTGAACTCAGGGCCAACAGCAGGGAATAGTCTCAGGAGTTCTCTTGTCCACATATGGCTCACTGCACCCAGGTGGGCAACAGAAGCATCTCACCTTAGTCGTTCCTCTTCTTTTTTTCGAAGGTTGAAGTCCCGCTGAACCACCTGGAGAACATGCTCTGTTTCATCATCTGTCAGACCAGACAGGTCCAGCTTCCTCCCCATGATTTAATATCAAACACAGATGATGAAATAAGACCTGAGAAATGAAACAAGACCACAAGTTAAGGATAAGATAAAAACTCTACATGAACAAAATCAACCAATTTTTTATTACATCAGAATTAAATACAATATGTATAAGAAGTAGTAGCTTATTTTACACTCATATTCACCAGACATCTACAGACAACTTCAGCAAGGCTGCAGAGAAAAAGAGCAGACAACTGATTATCTACTAGTTACAATAAATTCTCTTTTGCAAAAGGAAAAAAAGATAGTAGGATAATCTTATTTAGCTATTCTCTCACCAATAGAAAAGGTGGCGTTTCAAAAACACTGCCCAGCAGTAGGTAACTAAAAATTATGCAGGAAACATTTAAAAAAATAATGTTTAATGAATGCCTAAGTTCAAGGATGCAATCAAATAAATATTTTCAGAAATTTGTTCAAAATTTAAGACTATCAAAAGTATGAATCTAAACATTTTCAATAAAATACTAGTGAACCAATTCTGTGCAATTTCAAAAGGATCACATCTCATGACTAAGTGGAGTTTATCTAGGCAATGCAAGACTGATTCAACATTCAAAAATCAGTCAATGCAATCCACCACATTAACCTTTGCTCTTTCTAGTACCATATTTATCCTAAAAATTATATTTCTAAATTTTTGGATTTTATATGAATTATGTAAAAGAAGTCATACTATATACATGCTATACATGTAAGCATATGTGATGTGTTTCTATGTCTCAATGTTATGGTTTTAAAATTCTTCATGTTGATAAAGATGCCTACAACATTCTTTGTGCATTGTAGTAGAATATGTCAGGGTATGAAACATGCGTGTGTCTGTTGAGACAGAAAAACAAGCCACATGTACCTATATATGCATCAAGTTCAAAACATAGAGAGCCAAAGAGTAGCTTTTGTAGGAATAAACATGGTAAAACTATATAAAGAGAAAAATGGGACCTCTCAGGGGAAAGACAGAGAATTTGGGGATAGTCACAAAAGGGTTCAAAGCTATCAACACTGTTTTGTCTTACTGGAGAGACAGTACTGCCACTGTTTCTGCTACTGGTTTTTCTTAGTAGTAAAAGTTTCAGGTTATACACACTTTTGTCTGTAAGGTGTCTTTTATTAGCATATAGAGTAAAATAAATCTAAGCTAAATAACACTAAAATTAATCTAATATAATTAATGTAAATATTTAATGTCATGCATTATTATTTATTTCACAATTAATACATGAGATAGTACAAGCAAATATTTGAAATGTTGTTCAAGGGATATTATGAGAATTATGATAAAATAGTAATGATAATGATTTTGATAGATCTACTACTAAACATTGTACACTCGCTATGCAGTAGATGCTTTAATCTTTCATTAATCTCAAAATCACAAAATCCCATGGCAGTCACTCCATTGCCACTGCTTGTATATAAGAAAACACAGGCTCATAGTTATATGTTCAACTAAGTCAAAGGGCAGGTGTCTGTATCTCTGTCGGGTTCACAGTCTCTGTCTCTTCTGCACATGTCTTCCTAATACACAGAGGGACACTCTGGACTTTGGATTTTTAAATTTGAGGTCCACAGTGCCATGCCCTCTTTTTCTAACTTGTGACAACTATGTGCAGAGATCCTATTACTTGGGTGTTATTTGAAAACCAGTGATGTGCCCGTTTTCATTTCCAAAATTATAGTAATCAGCATAGAGAATAGTACGGTTACATTCTTAAAAGTCTGTTGTTGTATAACTTAAATCTCATGGCTTTATGGTGCAAATTAGTCTCAAGATTCAACCAACAATCACAAAAGGAATTTCAATCACTAAAAATAAAATATTTTTTCATGCCAGTAATGCTATTCGTTAAAAGTAAATCTTTGATACACTTTGCCCAAGTGATGGTGGAGGTGAGCAGTACACAGGGAGAGTATCAGTGTGTCTCGGAGAAGTAAATTAGAAGTGAGACTCCACCATTCTTAGGCTGCAAAGACAAGGGGAAGCTTCATAAATTGTCATGGTCTACTCTGCCGGTGAACAGGAAGAGAAAATAGAGGGCACAGGGAAAATGCAAACTGACTTCTCCATTTAAAACACCCCATTAAAGGTGATAATGGCACTTTGGAGTTTCCCCAGAAGGTGACATCTCTCTCCCCACCACTTAATTTCATTAGCTTTTGGTTTCTGAGAATTCTAAATAAGATTCAAAATGCCCATTTAGTAAAAGGCAAAAGTAGCAGCTTTGATCATATCAAGTCTAAAAAGAAAGGGCAGAAATCAAGAGGGATAAATGATTTCTGTAAAGATATAAATAAAGTAGCTCTAAATGGACAAGAGAGAATAATGAGAAAACTGTTTTGGAAATGGTCAAAATTTCTCCCTTTTTTGGTAATAAACACAATTATGTTCCCTGCACAAAAGAAATAGCATCTTAGAGATGGACAAGTCTCAACATCTTCTCAGCCAGAGGTTACAGAGATATGACCCTTTCATTTCAACATGACCCCTTCAGTTCAGTATGAGAGAGGACAAATCCAGAAGGAAGCAACTTCCAAAGACACAAAGCCAGTCTTCACCAGAGCTCAAGCCGTTGGATTTCTCCAGTTTACACCCAGGGAAGATGGGAGCAAAGATAAGACAGTTTAAAATTTATTAATGAGAAAATTAATACAACTTCAAGATTTAACTAGATCACATTTCCCTAATGTGTGTTTTTCAGGTTCCTCTTCCCACAGCAGTCTGAGAAAGGGGAGCTCTACGGTGAAATAAATTTGAGAAATGCTTCAAGCTGTATTGTCCTCTTGGGGTTGCACAATGTAGAGAAGCTTATCAGAGCCTCTAGAAGCTTATCAGAGTCCATGGTTAAAGAATTGGTCTGATTTTGTTTAGCCCTGTATTTCTCAAAGGTATTTGCCTGTAGGTACCTCTTTCTTGGATAATGTCTGTAGGTACCTCTTTCTTGGATAATAACTACTTCTTCACATCCAAAGAAGAAACCACCTGGTAAATACTGCAGCAAGTACATCCCATGATGACAAATTCTAGCAACTACTCTTAATATAATTACTTGATTTAACTGTGTTTTTAAATGTAATTATCATAAGAAGCTACAAAATTAGATGAGTTTTAGAAGATGCTGATAACTTAAAAAGAAAAGCAGGTGGATATAGCTTAAAAGTCAGAAGAACAAAGCAAAGGCAGAAATGTCTCTACTGTTCTTGTGAAGTCACAAACGTGAGGAAGGACATCGACACCTCCAAAGGTAACCAGTTAGCACAAATTTTGCAAGTAAAAAACCCAGAAATTTGAAGAATATGAAACACATATATCATGAAAAAAAGGCAATGTCTACTCAAGTGATGTTCTAGAAAGTACCTAGTAACTGGAATAGAAGGTCAAGAACACATGCTTAAATGCGATCTTTACAAACACACAGTAAGTGCATGCACTCGTGTGTGTGTGTCTGTGCCTTACAATGGCAAAAAGCACAGAAATTAACTTAGAATATCTGAAGTCCATGACTGGATCTAGACCAGAACCAAAAAGAAATTTCATATTTCTACAAAGGAATCTAAATGTTAGAACTGTCCCATTTAAAGATACCTACTATGGGGGTTGGAGGGGAAGAATAAAAAGAACTTTGCCTAGAAAGGAAAACAAACCTATGTGTGATGAAAGATATGCTTGTTCTTTGGGAATGAGGCATTTGGTGTTTGGGCTGTCAGGATCACTGACCTTCCCTCCTTCACCTTCAAACATATTGTCCCTGACATAACCAGCCCCCCTCTATGGAGCTCTCTCTTGCCTAGACTCAGGAAAAGCCAAGATCAGACAAGGCAATACCACTGGGTAACAGCTCACTGGACCAGGGTGTCCTGACCCATGCTTGATGTCAGAGTCTCTCCCTTGAGATTAGCATCGACGCTCTGCAAGGCGCGTTGATCCTGACGGCCTGCACACTCATGCTTGTGAATGCCACCAGTGAGCATTTATCTCTGCAATAAACATTCCATTTTGCTTTTTATTTCTTTTTATCCCTTTAGTTTCTTACTAACCAGTGGTGCTAAGACATTTCATAAACCTGCAAGGACTGACCAACTCTCCCAGCACCATTTATTGAACATCTGATTTGACTTAGCTGGCCCACGGATGGATTGGGAGACAGACACACAGATGCACATGGTTCTTTTCTTCTCAGGACTTTCTAGACTGGGCTGGTGATCTGCCAGCTGATCTCATGCCATAACACACTTTAACACCTCGTAATGCAAATCACCTCTCGTTTTTCTTTATCAAAACTGTCTGGCTCACATTGTTCATTTATGTCCCTAGTTGAACTTTGGAGTCATTTTATCAAGTCAGAAATGAAAATTCAAATGCGCTTTTATTGATCAAGTAATGTTTGAATTTGTTATTTGTCTTTACAATACTAAGTCTCCTGTTATTCTGAACACTAATAAAATCTGGTAATAACTATACAAGAAAAACCCAAGTTATAGTAAATTGTTTTAACCTTACAAAAAAGGATTATAATGACTAAAACATGAGGGAGAAACCTGGTACTTTTGGTAAGAGCCTGGAAATTGGTCATTGACACATGTGTGTGTGTACACACAGAGATATGCACAGATATGTAATACATATATACCTAATATGTATAGTGAAATAATGTATTTCACATCAATTTACAGTTGCAAAGACTCTAAAGATAGAAGAGTTACAAAACCAATTGTTGAAAAATCCCATTTTATGTCAAGGGCTTGAAATAAAGCCTCATGGATATTCTATTTGTATCAATTGATGAATAACTAACTCAGGCCTTGGAAAACTTTCAAAAACCTGGAAATGAGAAAAAGATAATTGGAAATCTAGTGTAGGTAATGCAAAAATAGCTGAGTCCTTCCAATCTGAATAGGCCAACAGGCCAGTAAATGAAAACACAGTTTAGCTTGAGGTTATCTGTAAATAGCACAATTCACAAAAATCAGGAGAATAGAAAATACATACAGAAGAATTTGGGGTCTCATTTATGAAACCATACAACCCGATTACAGTAACTGAGAAAAGAACCATCTTATGAAAACCACTCAAAACACGAAAGGGGAGAATCTCTTTGGCAACTTGCCAAGGAAACAGTGGTTTCACCTCACTTATTTACCTAAACCCCAAAAGACATTATGGGAAAGTCATTTCATTGTCAGTGCTAGGAATAAAAAGAGAACCCTTTACCCACCCGAAAAAGCAAAGCAGTAGGTGGGTTACAACAAAATGGCAGGTGATTGACAGTCATTGCACATGAGTAATTTTTCTTATATTTTCAGAGTCCTCTATAACATTGTATTAATTTTACATTTAAGAGGTTGAAATTATTATTCTTCACACATGACCATTCAACTTCCAGAACATGTTACCACTTACTTTTCTAACTTAATAGAAAAAATTCACTCTTTGAAGCATTCTGCTCACTCACTAGCAAGAGTCGGGCTATAGTTAATTAACATAAATTTACATGCATAGATTTACATAAAATCTTTCATACTAGATGATATTTTAAGATCCAAACAGTCCATAACTGAATACACAAGTGCTTATCCCCTGGGACCACCGATTTAATTAGGAACTGTCAACTCTGACTACCCAACCTCCAAGATGACCTTAGTTTCCTTCCTCTCACTCAGCACCCTCAGGAAGTCACCCTCCACGCTAAGAGATTCCTCCTCCAATTGTTTCAGTTTGCCATTTCTACCCTTCTCCATCCTCTAACTTCTGCCTGATTTTGGATTCTTGTCAGTTTTTACCTGGGTCGAGTAGAATATATCTGTAGTGCCAGGAAGGGCACACAGAGCAAGTTCTCGATGATTCTAGCAGACAGGGTAAGGGAAGAGTGCTGGAGCCCTCGGTGGCTTTTTCAATTTTTATTGTATCATTATCTCAGAGGTGACCAGGTACACGGCAGGCAGGGGCGCCGGGGGCCAGGAGGCTTGCAGGCCTCCTGGCCCCTGGCGCATCTTCACTCTCGTGGCTGCTGCTGCTCTTGTTCTGTTGGCATCCAGTTCCGCTGGTATCCTCATGACGCCGCCTTATATGCCCGTGTCCAACCCAGGTGCACCCACTTGCGCATGCCCACTTAGGCATGCATACAGAACCTCAGGTGTCCATCCTTTTACCAATGGTGGGAAGGCAGAAAAGCCTGATAACTTTTCTCTGACCCTACAATATCCAATTACCTTACCAAGTCCATCTCCTCTTGCAATGATCATTCACAGAGCCAGGAAAATGATTGCTCGCTCTTTCTTTATATATATATATATATATATATTTAAACACACATATGTACATACACATACATGTGGCTCTAATGTATAATAGATTAGAGACCTATATTCAGAGTATAGGACAGCAGATACAAAAAGCAAGGTTCAAATAGTAGATCTACTATACCACCATCATTTGTATAAAGAAGAAGAAAATATATGTTTCCAGTGTATATATGTATTACATTTGCTTGTATATGCATATGTATGGCTAGAAAAATCCACAAGAAAAACCCTTTAGGCAACATGGGTTACCTAAAGGCAAGGGTGACCATGGTCAGCGGTGTGAAGCATACTTTTTAAGGCTTTTGAAACTTTGAAACATCTGAATGCATTGCCTATTCAAAATTCTAAATTAACAAGAATGAGTCTAATCTTCTTAAAAGAAATCTAATTAAGTTACCCCATGAAGAAAATCCTTTTATCATTCCCTACACCTTTGGAATAAATTTCAAAGGACTTGGCTTACCATGTAGGCCCTTGAAGACACATCCTAATCAGCTCTTTGTCACCCTGACTTTCACCTCACCTCTTCCCCTAGCACTCTAAGATCCAGCCACACGAGTTAACTTAATAGAACACATCTTGTTCTCTCTTGCCGCTAACCTTAAAACATGCTGGATCTTTTCTTATTGCCCCTCAGGTGCCTGGGGCTCTGTTCACTTTCTTATCCTTTCAGTCTATTATTTCCTCTTCATTGTTCATATTGGCCAAATTCTATTGATCTGTTCTTCTGTTCACTGATTATATTCTACCACCTCCACTCTATATTTTTTTGCTCAGGCAGCAAGTTTACTTTTGTTATTTTTCTTTTCAGTTCTACAATTTCCTCTTGGTTCTTTTTATAAATATCTCTTAATTTCACCTGTTTCAGGAGAATTTGTAATTATTTGTTAAAGTCATTTTATAATGGTTGCTTTAAATTCTTGTCAGATAATTCCAACATCTGATTCACCTATGCATTAGATTCTGTTGTCATTTTTCAAACTGTGATGTTTAGCTTCTGGTAAACATCTCAGCTGTATCCTGGACTTTTTAGCTATTATGTTAAGAGCCTTTAGGTCCTATTTAGTTGCTTGATTGTGACGGGCAATACTTTATTTTGGTTTACCAAACAGATCCTGTCCTATATTCTAAAGTGAAGTTCCAGTGACAATTTAATTTTCATAGCTTTTGTAGTGTCATTTTTATCCACTTGGTTACCTTGTGCCACTGAAGTTCACACTGGTTCCTGCTGGTGCTGCATGAGGAGAAGGACAGGGTTTCCTTAGGCCACTATGTTGTTTCTCTGGGCCCAGAGTCCCAAGCTAGTTTGCTTTTGCTTTCCTCTTTCTTCTTTCCATCTTTTGAAGTTCTCCTTTGTTATATTAAGGTTCTCCAGAGAAATAGAACAATAGGAGACAATGATAGATGGGTGCATACATATTGCATACATAAATATAAATCTATAGATACAGATCTAGGTATCCTGTTTATACTTTAAGGAACTGGATCATGTGATTCAGAAGGCTTGGCAAATCCAAGATTTGATAGCAGTGATCATGAGCTGGAGTATGATGGGAGAGTTTTAGTTTGAGTCCTGAGGCAGTCTGCTGGCAGAATTTCTTCTTGCTCAGGGAGGTAGGTCTTTGTGTTACTGGAGCCTAGCTGCCTCAGTGGTGGGAGCCGATGGAGCCCCCTGCTTCACACAAAACATTTGTGGCAATTGCTCTTCAGAGACTTTTTATGTAACAGTGTACCTCCTGGATCATGGAATGGACCAATCAGCTGCGAGCTATGAGTGAACTGGTGCTTTGCTACCAGGACCTACCTCTCACCACAAGTCAGTGGTGGCAGAGCCCCTTTATGTAAAGTGCACTTCCTGGATTATGAAATAGACTGATCAGTCACAGGATTGAAAATTGGTCCAATCAGACTGGTGGGAGGGGCACCCTGAAAGTGGATATAAACCAAGGTCAGAGGGATCTGAGGGCCCCTGGAGAAGCAGCAGCCCCGAGGAAGAGCCCCTGAAGAGGAAGAGGAGAGCCCTGAAGAGGAGGAGACAACATCAGCCCCTGAAGAAGAGAAGACGGTTCCAACCTCCAAAGAAAGAAGAAAAGAAGCATACAGCAGCCACCCTCTGAGGAGGGAAGAGAAACTGAAGGACTCTGTCCGAGACTGAGCTTCAGTCCTGTCTCTGATGTTGACTGAAAAGAGCACCAAAGGCCCTGGGCCCGGTGTCTCAAAGAGCTGCTTGTTGTTGGTATAACCCAACAACTCACAAAGAGCTGTTAATGGTGGGTAGCTCTCACACTGCCTCTGCATACCAGTAGCAGCCTTCTCTACTGGCCAGTGCTGTCAGGCACTCCTGACTGGTGAGGACCATCACTGATGCTATCTGGATGAAGCAGCCAGCCACTTGTGCATACAGTAAGCTTTTTGTTTCCCCGTTTGTAAAATAAACCCCACGGTTGTTGTTCCTGGAGACTGAGGTCTCTTACAATTATGCGTGCAGGTGAGAACCCACAGACAGTGACCTGTCCTCTTATCAGGCACCATCCTCTATTAGGCTACAGTCCCCATTGCTTTAGCCCTTGATTCTGGTTTTGGCCTATTGGCGGCTCTCTGGTCTCGAGCCCTCTCCTCGGTCCCTGTTTCTTTTGTTCAACTGATCAGATGAGCCCCACCCACATTATAGAGTATCTACTTTCCTCAATGTCTACCTATTTAAAAATTAACTTTATCCCCAAACACCCCCACAGCAACATCAAAATAATGTTTGACCAAATGCACAGGTAGCATGGCCCAGTCAAGTTCACACATAAAATTAACAAAACAGTTGTTTTTTCTTAATTTCTTCCTTGAAAATATGACTGTGCACAACAGGCAGGGTATGGAGAAACAAAACTGACACTGGCTTGTCTGGATCATTGCCTCTCCATTTTTAAAGGCTGTTTTCTTGGTTTTAGAGTTCTAAATGTTGAGACTTGTTTTTTAGCATTGTAAGATTAGCATTCTACTGCATTCCAGAGACAATCCATCACTTCCTATCAGTTATCAGCTGCAACCCATTGTCTACCTTTTCTCTGGTTGCTTTTAGGGCTATAGATTTGCTTTTCATAAGTTTTAGTATTATGTGCCTGAAGTTTGTTTTGCTTTCTATTTTTCATTCTGCTTGGGAGAGCTTGCATCTTAGATGCAAGAGAAAGCATCTTGGATCTGAAGCTACTACAAACTTACATCTAGGATGCTTTCTCTTCAATAATATATTTTTTCGCTATTTTTTAGTATGACTACAGTCATATATATGTTAGAATCTCTGTCTATATTCGTTATGCCTCTTCTGATTTTAGATCCTTTACTGTCTCAAATATTCATTCCAGATATTTTTCTGGCCTCGGTCATAAATTTTTAAATTATTTTCTCTTTATTTATGGTTTATCTGTTGTTAAAACTAATGGAAGGCTTTTAAATTTGGTAACTGCATTTTTCAATTCTAAATTTCCATTTTATTCTTTTTCAGTTGTTATATTTTTTTCTGCCTAACTTATCTCCTTTATGTAATAATACAGCTATTTTAAAATCTGTCTAATAACTCAATATCTAGAGACTGTAGAACTGTTACTATTTTCCATTTTTTCTGCTCAGTTATATTGATTTCCTTTTATTACCTTTTGCTTTTAGTTATTTTTATGCACATTGGGTTCACAAAATCAAAACCTATTGTAAAGTTACTGTCCTCTAGAAAAGATTTATGTTTACTTCTATTAGGTGCTTATAGCACCAGCAAGCTTCAGGACTGAAACTTCTGGAAGCTGAGCTGCATTTCTGTACAGGTCCCCTGTATCCAGTTCACCCTTAATTCAAAGGTGTAACTTTTCAGGAATTCAACACAAAATAGGGGTTTCCCAAAGGCTTCCCTTTGTCAGTTCTCTAAATCCCATCTCTTCACTATATCCTAGAATCTTGCAACTTGGGGGTTCTCACAGTACAATCGTCTCTCCTCAAAGGTCTATGCGTCTTAGATTAATCCTCACTGGCTTCCAGTGTAGGATGTAACTACAGAGAACAGGAAGGTCCCAAGGCCAATGTCATTAAATCCTAGTAAATTCCAAGAAGATCTGACATAGCTCACCTACACAGGAAAGTAATTGGAGAGAATAAAACTTTCAACTAGAATACAAACTTTATATATTCTTTGTCAGGAATCAAGATCAGAAAACCTGGAGATATGACATGGTTCATTTCACACTAAAAACTTACCAGTTGGTATTCCACCAGCTGTAACACAAGTCACTGCTAAGACCCAAAGAAACTTCTGTTACTAAATTTCTCTGTTCACAGGGGACTAATGAAGCAACTGCTGAAATTAAGCTAAAAAATAAAGGCTATCTGAATTTGGAGTTTTCAATGGAAAAATATGAGTATTTTTTTCTTTTTCACAACTACCAATAACTTGCATCCAAGTTTATATTTTGGTTTCCTTATATTTTTGTATTCCTGTCATATTTAGAGGTAATGGTAGATGTGACTATTGAATGAAAATATCCTTTTAAATAAGTATTTCCTTAAATGGATAGAAAATTTGAAACTAAAGAAAAAAATCTTTAACCTTACAATAGTTCTATAGCCAGGAGGAAACTTCTATTTTGAAACTCAGACTTAGCTCTGGTTAAATGAAAATATAAGTCTATCTATATCATTTGTGACTTCTGTGCCATGGCTCTTAATAATCTGAAAAGTAACAATGATGTCAGTCATCACCTGGTCTAGCTCTTCTTGGCATCTATGTCCCTATGTGTTATGCAATGTGCACCAAGTGTCCCCTTCTCCCCTCTCTGAGGACAAAGTAAAGACATGTATTGGGATAGGACTTTGCTAAAGAGCTTTTCTAGGAACAAGAAAAGACAAAAATGCTGGGCTTGTGATTCCAAGTTCTTTCCATCCAAGAGAACCCTGCCCAGCTCTCCAGACATGTCCCTGTCCTCGCCCTTAGCAAAGTCCCTGCAGTCCGTCCAAGTCCTGCGTGCTTCAGTCACCCTCCACATCACTTCTCCTGGGCAGTTCTTTCCAGTTCAGGATGTAGCAAAGCTTCTATGAGCAGCCTAGATAGCCCCATTTTCTACTGCCCAGCCCTCTGCCTTGGTACATCTCATACTGCTGGCCTGTAACTGTCTGCTTATAACAGAGTTTTCTGAGGACAGACACCATATACTGTTAGCTTTTATTTCCTGAATTCCCAGTCAAGAAGATATTCAGTAAGTGTTTTTTGAGGGTGAGATGTTGGGCGGTAGGTCTATCAGTACCTTGGGTTTAATAGAGTATACACTCAGTGTTGTCAATAATGTCACTTAACAATAACAAAACCAGGAAAGGTGGAATTATCAGTCCCACATTACAGATAATAAAACTGATGCTTAGCTTGATAAAACACTTCCCTGATGTAATGCCAAAGGAAGTCAAGGTAGAGTCAGATCCAGGTTGAACCTGGATTCTAAATTCTCTACCCTGCTACTTTGAGGGAAGAATCCTTACACATCTCTCCTCATAATGAAGTATCAAAATTCCACTAGATCCCTAAGTCATTTCTAAGATGATATAACTTTTTACCATCCTATTTACTATTTTATAAATCTTTACCATTTGAATTTCTAAACATTAACCAAACCTTTGAAAAAATGCAGATGGTAAGAAAGGTTTCTCATAACTTCTAAACTTAAAGCATGGTGCTTATTCTATCCACATCAAAATGGCTCCTACCTTGTCAAATTTTGATATTTCAAGTAGTTCTGTAAATTGTGCCCTAGAGTAGGCACATGTTGTTTTTGCCCTGCTCAAGATGCACGTCCCTCTCTAACAATTTGATAACACCACCCGACTTCATTTTTGGGAAGTTTAAAATTGGTGAAGAGATATCCTTATCTCCATCCATCTGAGATTTAGTTGTATTGTTTACTTATTAGATTCTGGTGGAAACTTGTTCAAAAAGGAAAATAAAGGTAGGGGGAGTTGCTTCTGTGGCCTTTCTGATAGTGTCTGGTAGCAGCAGGTCTTGGGAGATGGTAATAGATGAGTGTGCACATTTACCCTGAGCATGGCGTTGGCAGGAGGCTAGAGGAGGAAGGAGGTTGGGAGGTTAAAGGACAAGAGAATGAGAGTCTAAACCACTGATTCTTAACTAAGGACCATATTGCCTCCCAGAAGACATTCAGCAATGTCACTAGATAGTTTTGGTTGTGACAGTGGGGTGGGGGAGTAGAGGGGAGAGGTTCTATTGGCAGCTAGTGGATAGAAGCCAGGAAATGATACTAAATGTCTTATGAGGCACAGGACAGTCCCACAACAACAGTAGAATACATGGTCCAAAATGTCAATAGTGCCAAGATTGAGAAACCCTATTCTAAACAGAAAGTTACAAAGCATATCAGACTCTTGCTGTGTGTACCCTGTACCTCAAGGGATGCCTAGTAGATTCTCTCTAGGGTATTCACCTTTGTCACTTCAGAAAAGAATGAGTCTAAAATTGCTGCAGACACTCTAGATTGTGAACTCAGAGACACTGGTGATTAAAGCTATATGTCAATTTGACTGTGCCACAGGGTGCCCAAATAGTTGATCAAATGTTATTTTGGTGTATCTTCAAAGCTTTCTGGCTAGATTAACATTTGTATAAATAAACTGAAAGGGAAAAAAAAGCACATTGCTCTTCTCAATGTGGTGGACCTCATCCAATCAGTTGACCTAAATAGAACCATAAGTCTTACCCTCTCCCAAGTAGAAGAGATTCCTTTCTGTCTGACCATGTTTACATTGGGATGTTGGCTTCTTCCTGACTTTGAACTCAAACTGTAATACTGGTATTTCCTACATCTCAAGACTGCAGGTCTTCAGACTGGAAATACAGCATTGATTCTCTTGGGTCTAGGACTTTGACTCAGATTAGAACTATACCATTGACTTTCCTGAGTCTCCAGCTTGCCAGTTTACCCTAAAGATCTTGAGATTTGTCAGCCTACATAATAACAGTCAATTTCTTTTAAAAAATCTCTTTACACTTACACACACACACACACCCTTTTAGTTCTGTTTTTCTGTAGAACACAGATACATAGCATTATACACACTACTGGCAAAAAAATGAACTGGTGTATAAATTCTGACTGTAGATTTCTAGTTTTATTCACTTACAGTAAACTGGACTTAGAGTAAACAAACAAAAATCCCAGGGTCTGTATTAAGAGTGCAGTATATTTCTCTGCAATCTCAACATTAGAGCAATGTCTGCATAGCCCTATTTTTGCTTTATGATCCTCTACACACAGTGGACTCTTTCATCTGCCTTTTGGGACTTTTGTTTTTTCTGTCTGTTTCCCATCCTTGGGTGTTTTCATGGTGATTCTCTACATAGACAATAGCTAATGAACACGCCATAAAAATATACAGCTTTCAAGCCCACTGAAAATTTCCTCTTCAGTTTCAACTGGATAATGAAGCTCTTTGCTCCCTCTACTACATAAAAGCCTTATATATTTCTTCTGTCTGTAATAAAAGTACATCAAGATAAGAATTGGTAGCTGACTACATTTGGAATTATACCACATAATTATAGTTTAGAACATAAGTCCATGAAAAAATAAACACAATAAACTCACTAATTCAAACTTTAATTCTGAATTTGTGATCAGACAAGGGTAGGTTAAAATGTACTGTGTATTCTCCAAATAAAAGAATAAAAACAACTAATAGTAAATGAGAATAGGAGACTATTTACCTTCCGAGGAGAGCAAATTATTATCAAGTACTTACTTAGAAGTATCAATTTATATGTAAACACCACAATTACAGTATAAGCAAATAACAGCTGCAGAGCCTGGGTTTTTAGTATGCAAACCTCAGCGGTCTTCCTAGTCACAGTTCTGAAACTTAAACCCAGGGCCAGGGTGAGTCCTGTTTGTTCACACCTTCCCTGGAAAGAGCCTGGACAGCTGATGATCAGGAACAATTAGCACAGAGTGCTAAGGGTGACCTGAGGAGTGGGCTGGTGAGTTACTGGCCCTGAGGACCGCAGGAGCTAGAGGAGAGGCTTTTAGGAGTTGGTGCTGCCTAGGCGGGGGCTATAAGGAGGAGCATGGGTTAGTCAGGTATCCAAGCAGAGAGCAGAGCAGACACAGAGGCCCCCAAGGAGACACGCATATCCTCAGTAAGACTGCTGCAGGCTTGTGGAGGGAGTCTGTGAAGCTATGTTAAAGAGTTGGACCTCATCTGAGGACCCTGGGAGCCACTGCAGGACCCTAAAGAGGTGAACTACTATGGCATGGACACACAGCACTTGTGCTTCCCTGGCATCCCTCAGGGGGCTGTGGGGATGACACAGAGGAGGTGAGCAAGATCTGAGGCAGGCATGTGAAAGCCATCATGGTAGTCGACGCAAGTGCTCTAGGATGAGTAGAATGCAGAGAAAATGACACAAATCTGTCATTTACTACTTGCTTAAAACTCTTCCCTCCCTGAAAGCAGACAGTTCAAAGTTCAACTATACACCAGGGCTGTTCCTTCCCTCCCCTTCTTCCTCCTTCCCAAGATGGTGGCTGGCAATAAGGGCTCTTATAGCTCTGAGGGAAAGGGTGGCCGGTATATATGCTGGGTGTCTAGACTGGGCTCTGCCACAAGGACCTAGGCTGGTGTCTGGATCATATCTATTAAGAAATAACCAGCTCCTTTATCCCTTGTCATGAATGGAATTCTTAACTCTTGACCATGACCCCACTGAATTGAGTCTGTTTTGTCTCTGATGGATTATCCTAGAGAGTCTATGGCCACTGTTTCATTTTTTTGTTTTATTATTATTATAATCATCATCATCACTTAGTTTTGTAGTTATCAAAGAGCCTTGGCGCTTGTTGGGCTTTTTTGGATTTTGAAGATGGAGCTCATTAGAGTATAATGCTATCAGCCATTTACCCCATAAACTGTAAAGCAACCAGTTTTGAGTGATGCCTAGGGCAAGAAAAGGCTCTGGAGTAAGTCACGCCACAAGTTCAAGCTGCTTTGTCCCTTTGTTTATGTATGACAAGACAGACAAAGTATCTATAACAAGTAGAGATGTCATATATTTCATATAGGACCTCTGGGGGGGAGGTGTCTAGGAGAAGCACCAAAATGGATTCTATGGGTGTTAGAGCAGAGCCACCCCCCTTTACAAATAACTTTTCTCCTCTTGAGAAAGACTCATACTTGCAACAAGGTCTTGATATTAATCTGTGACACGAAGTGACCATGTGGACACAAAAAGCTAGCTTGGAGACTTTCATAAGAAGGCACACACTGTCAAGTGAAACTGATATATAAGAAATCAAGTTCAAGCAGTTCCAGAAGGTGTAAACTGATTGATTATATAGCAGGTGCTTCAGATACTATGTCACCAATGCCTATTGTTTTATCTCCTCTCCCTTGATCCACATCTATGCTCTAATGGAGAGTTCCTGATGATTAACCAACAACAGTGGAAAAGTTCAGACCTAATCTGTGGATGATTGGGTGAGATGTCACTGACACCAATCAGAAGTGGACAGCTGTAGCAAAATTTGCGGGGGGGGGGGTAGTAACTCTGTAAGGTGGTAGTGAAGGGTAATCCTTCTGGTTGGCAATATTTCAAGGAGGATGTTGATTTTTCTATGCTGTCTGGACTGAGAGATATATAGAGGAATGGATCTACATCAACATGTGTCTGTAACTAACAGTATGGTACATAGGAAAGAACTGAATGGAGAGATCAGTGACAGGAAGTCTGAAGAAGAAATGTGCAGATGATGGACCTCTCAGAGGAGCATGGTGTGATGATATTTGAATATATATGTGGAATTTCTCAATAATCAGGCGGAGAAGATGATATCTGAGGAGATAAGGTATGTATATATGTATTCCTCTAGTATGTATTCATAGAGCCCTTGTACAAAACAGATAAGCCTGGATGGCCCAACCAAGATGGCCCCACAGGCTCAAAAACATGGCTAAACTTGTGTTCAAGCTCATAGACTTCCTCTTTGTAGGCTTAATTTGACTATCACCAATGTTGAGGATCTATCTTCTAACAGCTGAGGCCAGTGCTGAGCCCTTGTCATGGATGCCTTGGGGAAGAGATAAGTTAACCACTAGTGATTACACTAGACCCCTTCTGTCATGGCAGGAATTGCTCTCTGAAATAGACTTGCCATCTCTGCCAAGCATGCTCCTGCCTGCACCTTTATCCATCACTTGCTGAAAAGGGTCCATGAACACACTTGTAACCTGAGTGTGTGTGGAGGCTTCTCCACATCAATGGCAAATCTTGGAAACCAGCAGGGTGTCTGAGAATTCAACTCAACTTTAACTATCTTGCTGGAGAGAGTATCAAATACCACAGGATAAGGATTCAATCAAAACTCTTCCTCAAACACCAGTTGAAAACCCAGACTATTCCCTAGACTGCTGACTGGAGCTTTCAACTTTGATTAATTTACTAAAATAGCTCACAGAATAACTCAGGAAACCCATTTACTCACTAGATCACCAATTTATTACAAACGTTATAACTCATATACAGCTAGAAAGAAGAGATGCAAAGGGCAAGATATGGGCTTTTATGAAGGCTCCATTACTCATACACAACTGATTAAAATACTGGCCATTAAAAGAGCTAAAAAGGCAATTCT
>JAGFMF010011466.1:6246942-6262905 GCA_019455555.1 Galemys pyrenaicus | reverse complement strand
GATGGAACTGGAAGGGATTATGCTCAGTGAAGTAAGTCAGAAGGCAAAAGAAAAATACCAGATGGTTCCTCCCCTAGGAAGAATATAAGGGAACCAAATGAGGATCAAGGAAAGGAATAAGAACAATAATAATAATAACAATAAAGACACAAAAACCAAAAATGAGGAGATAAGGACAAACTGGGGACACTTGGTGGGGAGGGAAGAGAGGAAGAGTTGAGGGCAGATGGGAGCATGGGGGACCGAGGTGATGGTGCACTGGTGATATGGTGATGGGACATACATGGGGATTACAATTGATGTCAAATATATGTAAATTTTTAAAAAATTTATATATAAAAAAATGAGAAACTAGGACATTTATTGAAACATGGATGGAACTAGAAGGAATTATACTCAGTGAAACAAGTCAGAAGGCAAGAGAAAAATATTGGATGGCTTCACTATTAGGAGGAATATGAAAGAACAACAGCAACAACAAAGAATAAGCTCAAGGAATTGGGCAATTATAAACAAAAGCAAACAAAAACTCAACAAGACCAAAAAGCCAAGATAAACCAAAGAGACAATGGGGTGAGGGGAAGGAGGAGAGGGCAAAAACGGGGATGAGGCCAGAGGGGGTGCACAAGGGACTGAGGTGATGGTGCACCGGTGAAATGGTGGTGGGTACTCCCTGGGGACTACAAATGATGTCAAATATAATTAATAAAAAATATAAATAAATAAAATAAAAATTAAATGAGAAAAAAAAAATACTGGCCATTGGTAATTGAATTCAATCTCCAGCCCCTCCACTCCCAGAAGATCTGATGTCATTTGATGACACAACTCTAATCACAGAGTTGGCTCCACTGGTAACTAACTCCCTACTTAAGAAGCATCCCAAAGTCACCTTATTTGTATAACAAAAAATACCCTTAACCACTCTCAACATTTAGAAAATACAAAGGCTTTGGAAACTGTGAGTAAAGAACTGTGGACAAAGTCTAAACATATAGGAGAAATATATTTCAAACATCTTAATGACCAAATATGTATCTCTTATAAATCACAATATCAAACTTGTAGACACCTACATCACTTTCTTCATTGCCCATTGCCACCACCATACTATGACTGACACTCAGTTTACAGCAACAGAAGGCTCACCCTGGTGTCATCTCTATGAAATTCACTGGTCTCACCAACAACCCACATAATCTGGTGCAAAGGTGGAAGGATCTCCAGATGACTTTTGTTCCACCTATTTTCTACCTCTGGGCCCACTGATTTCCAAAAACATCTCTCTGATCTGATCCTTCTTAAATGTTATGGCTTCTTTAATAATGTAAGGTCTGAGTGCAGCGAATAGGTTTCTTTTTTCTTTTTGAAATTTCAATATAGTGAAAGTTGAAATAAATGTTTGAACTGGACTGGAGTGTGCATCTTCAAAAGGAAAACATTTTCAAATAGAAAAGCTTATAATAAAATATTATGCTCAGCTAAGTCTTTCAAACTGTGGCTGTATTCAAAGATATATGAGCAATAACATTATAGAGAGATTGGGTCCTAGATAATATCCTATTGGATAGATAACAAAGAGGAGAATAAAGTTGCTTTAGGCAAATGAAAAAAATCTCCAACTCAGTACCATGGCTGAAGGGAAATTGTTTAATGATCTTTAGCATTAGCTTGAGCCATGGAGGGTGTCACAAACCATCTACAGTTCGGTAATGCATCTTCCATCAGCTGGAAGTTCGGTGACACATACTTTAATTAAAGTTTGCTACTTCGAGGATAATTAAAGGTGTGTTACAGAATTCTACAGACAAGGTTACAGAACTTTTAAGCCTGAGTTAACCAAAATAGCTGCAACTTTACTTTAAATGAAATGGCTCTGCAATTTGATAGGGACTACAGAGGCCAGGAAAGTAGTTTTATACTGAGTATTAATGCTTTGATATTTAATACAATTTGGATAGGAATAAAAAATAAATTTTCATATTTTCCCTCAAACTCCAAAGATAACACCATAAAAACATAAAATAAGTGCTCCATAATTTGATCAAAGGAATTTGCTATAGTCTTTGCCCACTGATTCTAAATTCAACAAACAGAGCCTGAGTGCCCACTTGCATCCAAAAACATCTCTCTGATCTGATCCTGTCTATGACAGACTAAGGACAACCCAGAAATGAAGCATGCAGCCCTACTCTGAAAACCACAGATGGGGTGGAAGACTACCTCTAACAATGTGTACCCCCATCTGGCTCAGCGGGGTATCTTTCTTGTACCCTTTCTTTACCTTCTCCCTCGTTAGGAGCCTCAGTTCTTCATGACAGTTGCCCAAGAGGAACAAACCCTCAAGGAATCACCAGAAGGAGCATCTACCAACTCCCCAGCTCATTCTTTTGAGATTTTCCTTTAAAGCTTACATGTGATATTCACTATTTAAAAAAATCACATTTGAGAAAATTTAAACATAATGAACGATAATATTGTAAAAGAAAAATCACCTGACTCCCATCAAACAAATGCAGCTACTAATACACTGGTTCATTTAAGTTTCATTTCTCCCACACTTTGTAGGTGCTGTTGCTGTTTTGTCTTACTATACACAAAAGTACCCATCTTTTTTCACTTCATCTTCAGCATTTTTTCCATGTTAGTACCATCAAGTAAGCATCACTCTTAATGATGGCATTATATTGTACCAAGTGGAGATACTTACTGACCTGCTCCTAGTGTTTTACATCTGGGTAATTCTAATTTTGGACCATTTCATAGAGAAATGATAAACACCTTTGTGCATAAAGTGTTTCCTGCATTAAGGATTTCTTCCCCTTAGGTTAGTGTCCCAGTTTTGGTATGCCTCAGTTTCATTAAGAATGTTAAGGCTGAGGCACATTTTTAGGCATCTGTGTGAAGGGCAATATCTGGGGAGTGAAGCTACCCGAATGGGCAAAATTTATACAGATGAAAATATGGGAAATGGAGGGTCTAACTTTAGATACAAACTGTTTTATTTGAGGAGATTCACTGGGGGTTCTTGCTTTACACTAAATGTAGGTCTTTCCTTCCACACTGAACTCCAATTTTTAGGAACTTTTTAAAAATGAAACCTGTTGTGCTGTTAACTGGATTTCCAGCTAATTCTTACCTGAGTAATGAGTGGTCATCACTAATCTTGATAGGTTCTTATGAAAGTTGATGTAACTAGGGATGTGTAGTCTGCAATTCATTGGAGAATGGGTGCAGAGGATTTACAGAGAAAAAGATAACTCTTTTCAGCAATTTCTCTATACTGGAAAGAAGAGAAATAGAACCATAGCAAGCAGCAGAAATGAGCTGAAGAGTATTTCCAAGAAGGAAGAGGTGACATTTTTACAAGCCTATGAGAATGATCTGGTAAAGAGAGACCTTTGATGCTTCCTTTGATGCCAAGGACAGAAGGAAGAATTATTGGAGTGATATCCTTGTGTATTCTAAGAAGGTGGGCTCCAGGGCTGAAAATGAAGGGTCTGACTTTAGACACAAGATATTTCATGTTCAGTCACAGAACAGAAGGCAGAGTATGTGGCAAGGTGGCAGATGGCAGAGCAAGTCTGCAGAAGTTTCCCTCTGATGGCTTCAGTTTTTCAGTGAAAGGGGAAGCAGGGACACTGTGTTAGAGTGAGGATGGAGAAAAAGTGTGGAAGTCTAAGAAGATGGCAGAAACTGTGAAATGATCAATGAAAAGAAGAATGCAAGGACAAAGAAAATGCAAGACAGCATTAAAGATTCACCTGATGCTCACAGTCCCATGAGACTGGCCAACTGTCTGAGTTTTCATCCAGCCATATTCAACCACACAAGTGAGGCAAGGAGTAGGCAGAGATTAGCGTTTGAGGCTAAAAGGCTAAAAGGATAAGTGAACCGAATGTGTACTCCAAGAGTTAATATAGAGTAGCTCATTAAAATAAACTGGAAAAGGTAGAAGGAGAGGACCTCAAGTGTCAAGGTTCATGGACTGGAAGTTGGAAGTATTGAGGAATTGATAAAACTGGACTGAGAGAGAGAAGGACTGAGCGATGAAAGTTGGTAATCAGGGAACATCATGCATGAGACAGATTGGGAAGGCTTGGCAGTTTCTGGAAATGAAAATGTCTATCAATGACTGTGGACAAGAACGCAAGACTGATGAAAGGCAGAAAATCAGAGCAAAGGGGGTGGAAGAATTGAGAGGTCAGGATGATGGAAGCATCCTCTATATGATGTGAAATGGTCAGGACTGTTCAGGAGTAGTGCTGGAGGGGTGACAGGGAGCCTGGAGCTAATATGATAAAGAACTGAGCGAAGTGGCCTTGGAGATGGAGGGTGACATGCATGAATAAAGAGTATGATGGCAAGAGTCCTGATCCACTCGAGGCAGACTGGAATGGGACCATGAGGGAGAAGGGATAAAAGGGATGGGTTTTCAAGCTTCCTCTTGACCCAGTCAGTGGAGGGAAGAAGGTCAGAGCACACATGATCTTTAGCCCAGTGTGAGACGCTAAACCCTCTAGACCTTTGTTGAGATTTACTCCAAGGAGGCAGTACTAAGAAGAAAAGCAGAAATAGGAGAAAGGTCAAAGGACACAGATGATATAGGAAGAAGGGCCAACATATATCTCATCCAAGTTTCAGGAAAAAACAGTAGAAAATGGAAAAACAGTTTCAAATAAATAACGGCAAAGAATTTTCCGTATAACTGATTAGACATCAGTTCTTACATTTAAGAAGCCTAGTGAATCTTGAGCGGTGTAATTAACAAGAAATCCATTAATGCATACATTGTAGTAAATCTCAGAACAAAAGCCCAGAAAAGGATGAAAATCAACTGGGAAGAAAAGACAAATTCCTACAAAAAATAATAATCAGACTGTTAGCTGAATTTGTAAAATGCAACAATGGAAGCTGGAAGACAGTAGAATAATATTGTCAAAAATTGCACACCACATGAAAGAAGAAAAAAAATACACAGCATTTTAAAACATCTGACTAAAATACCAAACAGCATTAGCATGTAAATTGGTTACAAAGTGATCAGAGTTAAGCTTAAAGTCTTTGAATTTTTCAGGAGGAAAGAAATGATGCTGATTCAGTTCAGACCTTGCTAAGGTAAATATGAATGCTAAACTTATATATATAATAAATACTAGAAAATCAAAACAGAGTGCAAAAATTTTTAAATAAATGAAAGAGGAAAACAATGTAGAATAGAAGAAGGGAACTAAATTAATAACTTAGTTATTATTAACTTATTAATAATAGAGTTATTACTCTATTAGAGTAACCACACACACAAAAAAAGTGGGACAATGAACGAGAACAAAGCAAAGGGGTAAAATATTAATAAATCCAAATATATTAATAGGAGCGCTGTAAATGAACATAGTTTTCACATTAAAATGTACAGGTTTTAAAAAAGGAGCTTCATGCTGTTTGCAATGGTTTCACAAGTAAAACAAAAATATTTACAACCACTAAGAATGAATGGCTAAGAAAATGATAGGCTGACATAGATCTATTAAAAACAGACTTAAAAACAAAGGGCATTATTAGAGATTAAAAGAGTTGTTTCATAATGATTTATAATAAATTGATCAGGAAAAAAATTAAGTTAGAATGCCCTCGATGCATATTGCTTAAAAATATACAAAGCAAAAATTGAAAGAAGCACAAAATATAACTGATAAATTCACCGTGATGTATTTCTCCCTCAATAACTGATTAATCAAGCTGCACAAAATGAGTATGGAAAACAGAAGGTTTAACCAACACAATTAATGAGCATTAGCTGGTGAACATACATGGATCACTGCAATCAATAACTTTTTTAAAGAAAACACGGAATATTTGAGATAACTGTACCAGGCTACAAAACAAGTCTCCACAAATTTCAAAGTACAGAAGTCATGTAGACCACATTCTCTAATTACTGTGTATTAAACATAGGGAAAAGGTGCTTAAAAAGGTCTGTACATTAAACAAATAAAAGATCATAAATAAAAGAGACATCACAATGAAAATATAAACAAAGTACATGTGAACAGTGACAAAGAGACTGTATATCAAAAATGTGGGAATCAAATATTGCTACAGCATTGCTTAGATGGAAATTTATTGTATAAAATGTGTATATAAGGGAGAAGAAAGGCTGGGGTTAACGAGTTAATTGTTTAAACGCAAGAGGCTAGACAAAGAATAGAGTCAAAGAAAGCAAAAGAAAGGAAATAAATAGTAAGGACAAGAACAAAGATTAATTTTTTAAAAAAGTGATATAAGAAAGAAGAAAGGAAGAAACTTGCTCTTTAGAAAGTCTGGAGAGACCCTGTAACAACTCTGATTGTTGACATGATCAAGAAGAGGACAGCACTGGGCAGGGTGTTAGGACGTGCCTGCTGTCTCTACCAGATTCCTTATCCCACCGTCACCCAGAGGGACTTGGGTTTTGTGCACTGCTGACAGCCCTCGTGCTCCCCTAGAAGTGCTCTACAATAAACATCTCGGGTCCTCCTCTCCTGGAACCCCACTGAATCTTGTATCTCCTAGCAATCTTTCCATCTCTTGGAGGAAGCAAATTTAAGAGAAGGAAGAAATATGAAGAATGCATTGCCACCTGACTTCAGCAGCATCAGAGGGGAGGGGCAAACTGAGGCAGAACGTGGGGTGATGACAGTGGGAAGAGCAAGCATCAGGTACCAGGAAGCTGAGGGAGGAAAGAGTCAGGACTGGGAACACAGATGGGACCTCTAAGGGACCTTGGCAGCATGAGGGCACAGACTAGTCAGCAAGATCTGCAGTCCAAGGAGAGTTACCTGACATTTTACTGGACTGTGGAGCTAAAAATTTGACTGGCAGATTTCTAAAAGAATTTAAGCAAGGCTCCAATTAAAGCAATATTTTTAATTTCTCTTCTAATTATCCATAAAAGAAAGAGGTTACTCTCTAATACTCTGGTTACATGTCATCCTAGTAAATCAAAGTGGATAACAATCAATAAATCATTTTACCAAAAAAGAGCAAAACAATAAAACCACTTTTATGTAACACAAATACAAAAACAGCACCTGCCATGTTTTCTGCTTCACAGATAGAATGAAATGGTGCTTGAGACAAGCATTTTCAAGAGGAGGTTAGGAAGAAATTTGGTTTGAGGCTGAAAGTACTGCTTATACATGGGCTAGCTTCCAAAAAAAAAAAGACTTATAAAGAGGCTCAGGTCATTTTCCTTTTCTTCAGTTATTCTAAAAGGGCCTTAATAGGAAGGCTTCCAAGCTTAGAATATGACCCTGCATACTTTAGTCATATTTCATATTAAAGGGGAGAACTACCTAGGAAAGACAGCTGTTGAGACGCCACGATTCAGTGTCAGAAGACCATGTGGAGACTTTGGCAAATAGCCACACTAGTCCTGGGGCCATGGCACCTCTGTCCTGCAAGCAGCTGTCCTTCCTCAGGCGTCTTTGGTTCTTTCCCCAAGTGTGTGCTCAGTGAGATGAACAACTTGTCAGCCCACAGAATGGATCTGTGCATCCCCGCTGTAGATCACATTATCTGTCATATCAGTGGTCTCACACTATATAGTATAGCCATAAAATGATTTTCCAGACAGTGTTTTTCTTTGACATCTAATGACATATAAATATATACCCTAAAATTTTAACTCATAATTACCTAGGGGAGATAACAGGAGAGGTAACACATGGCTAAATACAAAACCAAAATCAATTTCTAACAACATCCAGGCACCCACCATAAAGCACTTTTTACTTTCCTTACATAAATGCTGAATTGATTCTCAGAGTAAGTCTGAAGCAGTGAGATTTCTCTCAGTAAAGTATTCCTCCTATCCCCCAAACAAGTCCACCTTCCAATCTATTTCCCAATAACCTTCCAATGGTTCCCTAATGTTCTAGTCTTCCTGTCACTAGCAACTGATCACATAATTCATTCACACTAGGGTGCTAATCACACAACAGCATTACTTCAGAATTACCCCAAACAAGGTCTTCTAAATCTTAGAAGAAAAAATGATTAAGCCGCTTTACAGTTGTGGAAAGCACATAGGGTAGGAAAGAGAAGCTTTCGGTCCTCCTGGACAGGGGTTCACCTTCTTCCACCACTTGCCCTGAACAAGGGCACAACTAAATAACTGGCATACTTAAACTTGTACAAATTCCCTAAGCTGAGTAAATATTTATGTGATGTTTACTACCTGCACTTACATGTAATCATTTGTGTTATGTATTTATATACAATCATTTTATGACCCAAGATTTAAAACGAAATGGTCAAAAACTAACAAACTTTCTAAATGAAATTTAGATTATTTCTATATACAAAAACATATGTGTACACATACTTTTCCCCTTATACTATGTTCTTCTTTCCTGAGTATTACTTTTTCCTTATATATATTTCCTTATATGTGGCAGGTATTATCTAAATACTCAGCTATGGAAGTTTAAATGAATATAGCCACTTTGGGAAGCAATTTGGTACCATGTTGTCAAAGTCTAAGTTTACATAAACTAGGACCCCGCAATTACACTTCTGGGCTTACAACCTCAAGATTTTCTTTTGTGTGTGCATAAATACATTTCAAGGATGTTTACATCATTCATCTATGTGACAGTACCCTGTAAATATAAAAATAATCTAATGTTCACCATAGAAGAACAAATTAATAAAACGCAGTATTTTCATATCATGGTATGATATTTAGCAGTTAAAAATATGAACACGATCTATATAAAACAACCTGATAGTTCTCTCAAAGACACCAAGTGATAAGTTCAAGTTCCTTTTACAGAAGCAAAAGAGAAACCATCCTGTGGAAAACTGGAGTCTGCTATGAAGTATAATAAACATGAAGATGTGTTCAGATCACTAGAAAAGTAAAGCAAAGTAAAAAACAAGATTCTATTTTTCCCCCTTTGCTTATAAAATTGGCAATCTTAATGAATAATTGCATTAATTTCTGGCAACACATATAGATCTGGCATACTCACATATAAGCAAAATTAATTTATAATCTTTCTTGGAGGGTTATTTGGCAGTCTTTACCAAAAATGTAAAGAAAAAAAAAATTTGGCAAAGCAATTCATCCTCAGGAAATAAAGACATAGACAACAATAAAGTAATAATAAAAATTATAAGGTGATTGTTTTTAAAAAGTGTTTTGTTGAATAAATTATGATACAGAGATAAAATGGATTTTTAGGAGGATAAAAATAATGACACAAGAATAATCATTGACATTAACGGTGTTCGTATGTTGCTGAGTTTAAAAAAAGGGATTACTTGTGCTTAAAAAGTTATAGTCACAAAAACCTTATTATTCAAGGATATGTGGTTCTACAGAAGAACCATTTAAAATGGGGACCAAAATTTCACAGCAAACAAAGGGAAATAAAAAGTTTGATGAGCACAGTATTTGAAGGAAAAGAAACATGGGAAAGGATATTAGATAGATCCTAAAATTCATGACAAAGTGTAAAGAATCAACAATAGCCAAGACAATTTTGCAGAAAATTTACTGTAAATTTATAATAATTAAGTGAAATTCCATCACAGTTCAGGAATCACAAAGAGAGGAATAGAATTGAACAGAATTAAGCAACAGATGAAAAATATAACAGAAATTGGTTTATGACTGAAATGGTAACAAAATAAATGAGAAAAGAGTTAACTATTAAATGACAATGAGATAAATGATATTCAGAGCATAAAACAATGAGATCCCTGCTTCACATAATTCATAAATATAAATTTCAAGAGTTTAAAAGTCTCAAAGTTGTATTCGGTAAAAAATTAGATTGCATGGAAAACTTGAAAACCAAAATCTATTTTTAAGATTGAAGGGAAATGCAGAATGAAAGAGTAGTGAAATACATTCCATGATTATCAGATTTGCAAAATTGAAACATCTGATTAATAGCAGGCACAGTAGAAGATATGGGTGAACAAGGAACTCTGACAGTGCTAGAGTTATGGGTGTGTAAATTCACATAACCACTTAAGAAAGCAACTTGTAAAACATAGTGGAGTTCAAGTAAGGGATAGCTGTTAAGGTAAGGTTATCCTATAACCCAGTTAGTCATGTGCATTTCTACAAGATCTTTCCAAGAATATTCACTACAATATTTTTTAAAATTGCAAAAGGTAAAAACATTGTATTGTCTATCAAGGGGAAGTATTTAAACCCTGACATATATAACTACTACAAGTACAGTACTACACTGGGTGCCAGGGAGGACAAAAGAATTAAGCAAAACTCCTCTCACTCTGTAGAAGGATACAACTCTACTAGGGGAGTTGTCCAAGAGATGTGACTCTCAATCCTCGCCCTGGTTGCATGGTGTATAAACTTAGAAGTAATGCTTAATATTCAAGGCTCAATACCTTCATCTATGAAATGGGAAAGCTACCCTCCTCTTACGGTGAATAGTGGGTGGGTGAACAGACAGACAGATAGATATACAGGGTCCAGCACATTGCAAATGATAGATAGATAGACAGACAGACAGATAGATAGATAGATTAGACAGAGTTCAGCAAACTGCAAATACTTAAAAATTTTAGCAAACATAGACACAGTAGATAACTACAAGCATCTAAACAGTATCTCTGTCACTACTAGATAAAAGGGAAAGGTAATAGACATGAAAGGGAAAGGAGAGAGGGTGAGTGGCTCTGCCCTCTCCACAGCTGGATACAACACCACACCCCAAGTGGTTCCCCTTGATGAAGGCTACACTTTGAAATACATAAGACATCTCTTGCAGCAGCAATCTGGCTGCCTCCCAGTTCTGGTAATTCTTCCCAGTTTACCATGGAGAGTGCACTGACTGTGAAAATAGAGAATCCTTTCTCTCATACCTTTGGGGGATTTTCAGTAGGATGAGACCAAAGGGGTCATAACATACCAGAACTGGCTTCTCAACTGACCTTTAAAATTCCAAGGATATACCCCAGCTCCACATTGCTGAAGAGAGGCAACAGTCTCAGTTCCACCCAGGATTGAGTTCTATCCACGGACTTCATAGCAGCTGCCTGTCAGACACTGTAACAATCACAGTGTTTGCAAATCACTTTGGGGGGCACTGAATTGTTGGACTTGATTCTGGGGATCCCTTCCTCAGGGCTTGAGAAAGAATGGTGGAGTTAGCCAATGTGGTGCCACCGTGTGGCAACAGAACTAACTGTTCATAAATAACTCAGTTTTGAAATTCTATGGTTCACCAGTTTTTAATTGAGGAACTAAAAATATTCCCAATTTTGTTTCAAATGATAATTTATTCAACTCTTTCTTCATTTATGTTTTGATATCATACAATTTTAATTGTATGTATTTATTTAACTTTTAATTTAATTATATGTATGTAAGTGTATGTATGTGTGTAATTATGCATGTAATTGTATTAAATTGTAATTTAATTATATGTTATTTTAATTGTATGTAAATTAATTTAAATTTAAATTTAATTGTATGTATTTATTTAACTTTAAATAAAATTTGCTTTATTTAAATACACTCTAAGAATAAATGGATCTCCATTAATCAGTGTCAGAGCTGCTATATCCGGGTCCACCTTGTCAGACACCCAAGAACCGATCATCCAGATGTGGTAGGGACGACCAGCTCACTCTCCACCCAGATTAAAACCATATTCTCACACCTCCCTGGTGGCCTAGGGGTTAAGTCTCAGTGCTGTCACCACCAGGGCCTGAGTTCCATTCTGGTCAGGAAGCTAACCCACATATGGCTCAGCAGACCTCTCCTGTCACCCACTGCTCCCCTCAGTAGTATATTTCAGTGAATCCACCTGTTCTGCTCCCCACTCTGTCTCTGGTGAATCCTCTTACCCACACCTCTTGCCAAACCGCCAGTCCTTCTACACAAAATTAATTAATTAATTAATGGATTTTTAGAAAGACCATATTCTCCCTTCTAGCTTTCTGGACCGGCATCTATCTGAACTTAACATTAAGTGAGGTAAACTACCTTTGGTTTGCATTTGTAAAAAAGGGAAATAGAAAATCATCAGGCACTTTTGTTTTCACTTTGAAACATAAATGATAAATAATAATATAGTTATGTATATAATATATAATAATAATAATGATAGATAATAATAAAATAAACAGCAATAAAATAAAATCCCTTACAAAACTAAGCAGTGTGATGATTATCCTTAGGGGATAGATCGTAACCTGGGTACTAGTTACACATGTGTGCTTGGTATGTGAGAATTTACTGAATGTGCACTTCAGACCGGTGCACTCTCCTATGGTTGTTTTACTTGAACATAATGTCAAACAAAGATCTGACCAGTCATCTCTCCTTAATTTGCCTATAAGACATAAACTCTGAAATTATAGCCACAAAGGCAAAAACAGGGGGTTACCCAGTTCTCTCTGAGGTGTTTCACTGCCACAGATAAGCCCTTCTTCCGTCCCTCTGGGCCGGAGGAACGAGACTGGTCAGGATCTATACCCCAGTTACATTCAAATTACTGAGCTTGGCTAAGACTTCACTTTCTCCAAAGTGAGCAGATCCTGGAGGAGACAACTCCCGCTTCCCTTCCACACAGAAAACCTAGACCACAAAGAAATCTTGCCACAAAGAGATGCACACCACCTCCAGAGGCACACTTATGCTCCACACACAGACACATTGCCTCCCCCGCCCCTGGTCATCACCAGAGACAAATCTCAGTTCCACAAAGACAACCCCCTGTCCCACAGAAACAGCTGACTTCTCACCGAGAGGGACACTTCACAGACGGGGAGAGTGGTCATTAGGAGACATGGCTGTAAGGAACATGAACAGGAAGATAGAAAAGTAGTATTTTCAAAGTCATAGCAAACTACATTTCTCCAGAAGCGTGGATTTTTACAACTGTGAATAGGATCCGAGATGCTGCTGTAAAAATTCTTTAAATCACCTCCAAAATTTCCACCCACGGCCACAGATCCTCTTAGATCATCTTCCTTATACTTTCACATCTAGCATGTCCCAACTGTCATGGGAAGACTAAAAGGGGGATTTTTTTCCCATTTTATAGGTGACAAAGTGGAGACCCAAATGCGTTTCTCAGACAACACAAAACTAAGTAGTCATCTCCTCACTGAGCCGGGATGGGGAGACTGAGCTGGAGGAACAGCCTGATAATGTCGAGAGGAGGGGAGACCTTCTCCCCAGCACAAAGCCCTGGGCACTGCCCACAGTCTCACAGGAGTCACCTCAAAGGATTTAGAGTAAACGATTCACATCCGGCAACATTTACAAATACTGGGACTAGATGCCACACACACACACCCCTCCCCTGGGAAAGAGTGAAGTCCAGATCGACCGTAGAGAGAGGGGCATCAGAAATGAAGCCAGACTCACGGCATTTTCCAGCAGCAGAGAAGCCGACCCTAAGGCATGCCCGCTTCTCTGAGGGATTCCTGGGCCCACACGGGTGTGTGCTGCCAGTCTCTCAGCGACAGGGCTTATTTGGGAGAAGGAAACAGGGCAGAACAGATCTAAAAGCCGGTATGCCGTGAAGTCCCCTACCATGCCTTGACGTTTGCAAATGAGGTGACAGGGGAAGAAAGGGATGCTCCCAGCGCTGCAAGTCCAAGGTCCCCACCACGGAATCCGCTTCGCGCTCTATCGGAAGGCGGCCCGCGGCTAACCCCCAAACCTCTGTACGTTTCTTAGGATTCGCTCTCTCAGCCTCACCAAATGCAGTGGAGTTGGGGCGAGACTGCAAGAGGAGACCTGGATGAAGCGTAAGTGACCCACCCTCCCCCACATCAGCGCGCCCCTCCGCAGGCAGTATGGGGACCCGGCCGGACGCCGGCTCCTCGGCTGCTTATTCGGCGCGCGGGCGGTGACCTTGAGCGAGTCCCTGATTAGCCCCATTTTACAGAAATTAACAGTCAGAAAGAGTCGGCCGGCCCCTCTGGGCTGCCGCGGGGCGCTTACCAGATGGTCTGAGGCGCCCCGCCCGTGCGCTGGCAGCGTAGTAGGTGAGCGGTGAACCGCAGCCCAAGCGCTACGTGGCCAGTGGGGAGCGGAAAACGCGGAGGGAACGCAGGGCGAGCTCCAGCGCCCGCAGCCCGAGAAAGGGGTGGTTCCGACTCCGCAACGAGCCTCAAGCAAGTTCAGTGCCCACCGCCCCGGCTTCCCCGCGCCCCTCCGCCGAAGCTGACCGACCTGCCGGGGACCCAGGTTGAGGGCGCGCACGGGATGTGGGGGGACGTGAAAAACACCTCCACACACCCACCCCCGAAGTTGCGGCAATGTAAGGGGGAGAGTGGCGCAAAGCTGCCTCAGGGGTGAGGACGGTACTCACACAGGGTGGCCGGTCTGGAGTGGGTCCGTGACCCGGGTCATCGATGGCGGCCCGGATCCGGCCACCGCGCCTCCGGATGCCTGAGGCACCTGCCGCAGCGCCGCGCGCTGAGGAAAAGGCAGCGAGCGACGAAGCTGGGGCGCCGGTCAGTCGCCGCGCCAGACCTGAGCTGCAGCGCCGCGGGGGCTCTGCCACCAGAACCGCAGCCGCAGCGGGGGGCCGGGAGCGGGCAGGAGGCGGGAGCGCGGCGGCGACGGCAGCTACGAGGGAGGCGCCCGCGCCGCAGGCAGCCAGGGCCAGCCTGGCCGCAGCCGTCGCCGACACCTGCTGGCCCGGCCGACGGCCAATCAGCGGGCCCGGGGCGGAGGCGCGTGCGGAGGACGGGCGGGCGCGCGTGCGGGGCGCCCGGCGGGAGCAGCGGCGCGGGATCGCGCCTGCGCCGGGGCAGGGGTTGCCTGCCCGGCGGGTTCCACGGGAGCTCCCCCGGCGCGCGGGCGGCACGCGCGGGAGGGGCGGGGTTCAGGGAAGAGGCGGGGCCGGGGTTGCGCGCGCCCGGGGCGGGGACCCGCGCCCCTCCCTGGTCTCTCCCCCTCGGCGCAGTGCGGTGTTCGCGCCGCGGCCCGGGAGACCCCAGGAGCGACTTTGGGTTGTAGGCGGCTTTAAAGTAAGGCTTTTCCTACCCCTGCCTCTGAACCCCGGGTGTCCGGCCCTTCCCTAACCGCGAAGTGATTGGTCACCCGCACCCCGGGGAGGCCGACTTCTACCCGCACCACTACCCGCCGACCGGAGTGTGGGCTCCCTCCCTTAGGCGCCCCGCCAAAGCTAGCTTGGCGCTTCCGCACCCACACGCGTCTTCCTCACTGCACGTCCCTGGTTTAAAGTCACCGTGGTGACCCACCCCCGGTCTGCATTCCATTAGTTCTCCCATGAATGTGTGCTAGCGACGCTCCTTCATTCAACACACACGGGGCTGGGTTGACGTCCAAGTCTCCCAAAGTCCCCTTCGCCGCCGCATCGCCCGGGTGTTGAGCCGGCGCTGGGAGAAAGACCGGCAAAAGATTGCTGGAGTGAAGAACGCACCCCAGCGCATGCCAGGAGTTCCAGGTCCTGGAGGAAGAGCCGGGAGTTGAAAGGTTCCCCTACAGGTCAGGGCGTCATTGCGTGTTCACATCCTTTAGGCCCAGAATCTTCCAAGAGGCCAGCCTCAGGCCCCACAACTGGACGATGAAAACACTATCAGCGTTAGCTGCAGAATGGAAGTCACTCCGCCAGAACAGCTTGTGGAGCTACAATGGCTATTCCTAAAAGCCTGAGAATCCTTTCTCAGGATGGCGATCGAGGCTGGGCTTGCCATGTGAATTTGTGCAGTACTAATGGATGGCTCTTTCGCTGATCTGTCCAAAACAACTTTAGGCAGGGAACTTAGGTAAAGAAGTTTGTATCTCTCAAGATCTGGCTTCCTTTGTTTTTTTTTTTTTTGTTTTGTTTTTTGTTTTCTACCTCTACGTGGTGAGTTTTTTTTTTCATTTTTTTTATTAAAATATTTTAAAATTTACATATACTTGCCATTAATTGTAATCCCCATGTATTCCCCATCACCATCTCACCAGTG
>JAGFMF010011466.1:6183491-6246526 GCA_019455555.1 Galemys pyrenaicus | reverse complement strand
AGTAGATTGAGGAACCGCCATACTGCTTTCCATAATGGTTGGACCATCTTGCATTCCCACCAGCAGTGTAAGAGAGTTCCTTTTTCTCCACATCCCCGGATCTGGCTTCCTTTGTAAAAGGGATTTTGCAACCCACGAACTGGTTGAAAGAAAGAAGAAAGAAAGTTTGTGTTGTTTCTATTTTATTTATGTTCCGTTTTAATTTATTTCTTCTTGATTAGCATTCACATGATACAAAGTTCAAAAAGTGCAACCCAATTAACAAGACTCCCTACCACCTTACCTCCCAGTCTCTCAATTCTTCTCCCAAGAGGCAACCATCTCTGATTCCTTGTGTAGTCTCCTAGGGAAATTACACACAAAAGTATTCGTCTAGTGTTTATATTTTTACCTTTTTGTCACACAAAATGGTAGGTCTAACTTCAGGCACGTATGAATTAGTGATGTTAGAGGTAAAACTAGGTCTCACCTTTTTCTTCTTTCTTTTTGTCTTTTCTTACTTTCCTTCTTCCTCCTCTTCTCTCTGCCTTCCTCAGTAGGTGTCCTTGTTAAAATGTCTACCTTCTCCTGGTGAGACCTGAAAGCTCCAGAATTATTTTCTCAGTGGTCAGGATCCAAGAATGAGGTGAGTCTTCTCTTTCCTAGAGAGCCCATTACACTGCTTAAGAAAACTCATGTATTCTATGTTGGGCATGAGTCCACCCCTGGGGCAGTCCAGGCCTGGGTTTTCTCATTGTCAGGCAGGGAATGTTTTGAGTGTTGGTGAGTGAGCAAGGACAATAGTCCAGGTAAATCTACCCAAATGCATACAGGTAGTTCATGGGTGCTCCCCTACACATGCCTCCTGACTGGTCAACAGTAAGCCACATGTAAACACTCATCCTCACTTACATACAGACCGTCGGACAACATCAGCTCTGCAGCTGGATCCCAGGTCAACAGGGTAAAGGTTAAATGCAGAACGTGGAAGGATTGCTTCTCCTATGTGGCTGCACAGGGACTGCATTGTGACAAGAATTAGGAGTGGAGCTCAAAGGTTATTTGGCATCTGGAAGTTGTTTACAAAACTGATTTGATATATAAGTTTTGTCTTTACGGACTCTTCCCTAAGTTGTAAACATTTTAAAAGAAAAATACAGAATAGTTCTATGATTTTGGTAAGGTCACAAATGAGACAGAAAAAAAGTAGTCATGAAAATCCAGAGACATTATGAATGAAAAAGAGCCCAAGTCTCCTATTTGTGGTCCTTTAGGTCAGAAATAGGCATAGCTTCAATTCTTCGTAAGAGCCATTATTGATTTTTTTTTAATGTTCCCCCTGAAAGGCTTGGCATCTGAAGATGATTTGGGTAACAATAAGCCTGCAAGATGACCTGAAATGCTGCTTTCTTGATTACTCCATCCTGAGCTGTTATCCAATGCAATTTTGCTGAACTCCTGCAATATCCATCCCTCCTTTTGCAAACCCTCATGACTCACAGGGAGCTCTTGTTTTTTCCATTTTCGGTATGGTCCTGACCACTGTAAGAGTTTAATGGATTCTTCCTTTATCAAGAAAAACTCATTGACTTCTGCTCACACAAGGAGATGTATGTGTCACGTTTTATTTTAAAATGTGAATCAGACACTTCATTTCTTAGAAGATTGATGGGTTTATACTGGCAGGAAAAGGACATATCTTGAAAAGATCCTGGGTAGAATTAAAACATTAATCACAAAACTGCCGACCCAGTGTAACCTTACTACTTCCTAGCTGTGTGACCTTGGTTAAGTTGCTTAACTTTGAGTCCCTAAATATAAAATATGGTATAATTCTCTCCACCGCCCTACAGGATTGTTAGTAATTGATGTAATATCTGAAAAATTGCTTGTACATGAGATTTATGTAAGTTAACTAAACATTATAGTTTTAACCTGGAAAATATGAAATGAATTCTAAAAGAAGTTTCTGTGTCATTTGGTGGCATTCTTTGGCACAGAAATAGTGAACTTTGACCTACTACCTTATCAACCAAAACACGCCATTTGATCTTTAAAATCATGTTGTTCTAGCTCTCTGTCCCACTTAGCACTTGTTATAGAATATTAGCTATTTGGCTACATCACTAATCTCTCCAGCTAGACTGAAAATGTCTTATAGTTGGCACCATGTCTTCTTCTCATGATCCTCCAGACAGGCTGCCCTCCTGACTATTATTAAAGCTTAGATGCTTTGGGTGCAAAGAAAATTGTCTCGAGAAGTTCTAGGCATCCAATAATTAGTTGTTGAATGAAAGTAAGGTTAGCAAAGTGGAAAAAAAATGACAAATTGGATCACATTAAAATTTATTAAGATATTTAAGATATTTATTCTGTGAAAGACCCTATTAAGAGAATGAAAAGACAAATAATACTGGGGGAAAATATTTTCACATAACTTATCTGACAAAGGACTTGTATCTAGATTTGTATATAAACCCTCAGTGTTCAATAGTAAGTCATGTTACAAGATCTAATTAGATAATAAGCAAAAGATGAAACTATTTCACCAAAGACTATAGACTGCTGAACAAATAAGCACATGAAATGTTCTTATGAGATGTTTAACATCATGGGTTACTAGGGAAATGTAAATGAGAACTATAATGAATATCATCACATACCTATCAGAATGGGTAAGAGAATGTGAATGGTAGGGATGTAAAATGATGTAACCACTCTGAAAAATAGTTTGGCTATTTCTTTTAAAACTAGCATCTGACTTACCCTATAACCAAGCAATTTCACTTTGAACATTTATCCTAGAGAAATTAAAATTTCTATTCTTACAAAAGCTTGTACAAGAATGTTTACAGCAGATTATAATAGGCAAGACTAGAAAGTATATACAAGTCCTTCAACAGGTGAATAATTAAACAAACTGAGTTTGTTTACTGAGTATACTAGTTATACTGAATAGTATATCCATGCCATGGAATATTATTCCTATGTAAAAGTAACAAGCTATTGATAATGTGGCAACTAATGTGAATCTTAATTTTAAGGACATTATGCTGAGTGAATAAAAGCCTGCCCAAGATTAATATTTATGCTATGATTCTGTTCATATGTCATTAAACAAGAAAATTGTAGTTATAGAGAACAGATCAGTGGTTCTCAGGACTCAGGGGTGAAGGTTGGGACATGAAATAGGTGTGGCTGTAATAGCATAGCCTGAAGGACCATTTGATAACAGCATGGTTTTGTATCTTGATTGTGGGGGTATTTGCACAAAGCTGCACATGTGATAAAATTGCATAGAACTATATACACATACTCACGCTAATGAATGCATATGTAACTGTTGAAATCCAAATTAGCTCTGTGGCTTGCACCAATGCCAGTTTCCTGGTTTTGATATTATATTATAGTTATGCATTATGCAGGATGTTAATATCAGGGGAGGATGGGTGAAGGTTCATCTGAGTCCTCCCTGCACATTTCCTTGCAACTTCCTGTAAATCTCTATAGTTACTTCACCATGAAAAGTGAATGAGTGAATAAACGAATAAGTTTCTATGCTCTAAAATGGAAGAAGGGCATCATCATGATCTATCAAACACTATAATACTGTTCTTAAGTTCATAGTCTGGAAGTGTCTTATAGCAAACAGGGTTGTCAGTATATGCAAAATTTATTTCAGATACTGATCTCACATCAAATACTCATGCAAAATCATATCATGGACAAAATCACCCAGTAATATCATGACAATTATCATATAATAAGAACTCATATGAGTTCTGTACTTATTTGGTTCCCTGAACATAGACATGCTCAAGTTCAGAGAATATGCCAAGTCTGTAGCTTCCGATGAGCCACCCAGGCAGGCTGCTCCTGATTACTATTTAAAGCCTAGATCAGATCTCCGCTAATCAAATAGCTCTTCCTCTACCATCCTACAGATCTTAGAGCAGATTTGGGCCTTATATAACCTCAACATGACATTCTGTCATGGCTTTATACATGTAAACCGATTTCTGTTTTTTAATAAGGCTAGATAGATAATTAAGCCAGTACTAGTCAGTACTAACTGAAACATTAAATTTTTCATATGAAGTGTACTATTTTTGAAATATATATATATGTTATATATTTGACTTATGGTATATAATATATAAGATTATATGTTGATAAATATTATCTTCATTTATAATACATGGATATATAAACTTTTTAAGGGTTACTCTGAAGTTCAGCATGTCCTGCTTTTTCTGCAAGTACGTAATTACAGGATTTTAGTTACAAAGAAATGGTTACTGATATTTCTATCAGTTGCTGCTCTAGGCATTTGTATCACTGCCTGTTTTAGGGTAGGTTCTTTGGAAGCAGAGTCTGAGACAGGAATGTGGAGACATGTGATTTATTGAGGAGTTGCTCTGGGTAGATGTGGACTTAACCCAGGAGAATGGGCTGAATTTCAGCCTCTACTTGTCAGCCAGACAGCTATTTGCAGTACACAGTTGCACATCTGGACAGTGACCCTGACTCTACAAAGATCCAGTATGGGAAATGCAAAAAGACCACTAAAATAACGTTACTTTAATAAATAGGAGGCTAAGCCTGAAGATAGGCTCCACATGAGAACTTAAGTACGTATAATTGGGAAATAGCCCAGAACCCAAGAATATGGCTCCACAACTCCAGAAACAACTCCAGGAGCAAAAGTTGAACATTGGAGTGTGCACAAAGAGAGCTGCAACCTTGACCTTGACTCAGGGATCCACTGGGGCCTAGAAACAAGCAAAGGTTGGCAGCAGCTGAGCAAAATCTCTGAAACCAGACCACACAGAACCAGTCCATAACAGCCCTACCACAAGGCAGCAAGACGTAAGATCTGCAGAGGGACTCCTTTGGCCTAAGTAGACACTCATGATTTTAGACAACTAAAGACAGGCAGGAGCCTTCAAAATGGAAATCCTAGATTTTCTGCTCTTCAGCAGGGATTACTTAGAAAATACAAACATATGACCATAATATCTTCAGTCGATAAAATGATTCATAATGGATTCAATAGAATTGAAATGCAGAGAAGAGAATTTATTGTTTCTGGTAACTATAGGATTTTTCTCGGAGGTATGTTTTAAAACAATTAATATTTTATTATAGAGCTATTTTGTTCCCTACTCAGTAATAGCTTAAAAAAAAAACTTCACTTCTTTCTTTAGTAAAGCTGATTCTATCTAGGAAGGACAAAGAAGAAATAATAATCTTGTCACTCACCAACTCAGGCTTCCAATAAGGGGTCCTGAGGCTGCTGAGAGATGCTAGTATTAATAACAATATCATCTTACAGGAGTATAGATAACTACTGACTTCTGGAGTCTTGACTTGTGACTCACAGTTTTTCTTACTATTACTTGTATCCCTACAGTAAAGGCCAAACTTGGTTAATAACTTCTGTAGCCAAATCAGATACAATGCTCCTCTGAATTCTGAACCAGTTAAGACCCGAGGCAGCTGACAGCCTGCCGCTGGGCTGAGGATTAATGAAATTAGCTGTAATGCCCGGAAACTTAGCCAGGGCCCTTTGTGTGAGTGTGCATCTCCATAACAGTCCTCAAACCTTTAGGGGTGATTTAATTGTCATGGTATTATTCACTGAGGTTTAGTTTTAAGATTTTTATTGAAATGGTGAAGTTGGGCATTATCAAGAAAAGGAGACAGATGAACCTGCCCTCTGTTTTAGTTCCTGCTCTGCATTTTCTATATTCCATAACACTTATTACCCTTTAACATGTTAACTTCCTTATTCTGTTTATTGTATATTGTTTGTCTTCATAAGCTTTGTGAGGGCAGAGATCTTTGTTTTGTTCAGTGATACTTCCAAGTACCTTGGACAGAACTTAGCCCAACGATGTGCCTGATAAATTGTTGTTGAATAAATGGAGATATCAGAGAAAATACTCATCCACCATCTTTGTATAATTCAAAGATGTTCAGAGACTTTCATATGCACTGAATATTCACAATATTTTTTTAATCAGGTGACCTGAATTTTCATGTATTTCAAAGTTCCTTCAAGAAGTAAAGGATCTCTATACAATGATATTGCCAGTTCATTGAATATATTTCTCTTCAGCATAATCCCCTGTCCACCACCACCACCTTTAAGGCAGAATTGAGATGTATGGCTTTAAGAGAAGTGTTAAGGTATCACTCCTATTCCTTCACCAAGATTTATTTCCTCTAGAAGCTAATGGTCATCTCCACCATGTTGATCTCAATTGATTATTACTCTTCCTCATTTAAACATAGCCAAACAAGGATACAAATTCTTTCCAGTGTCTTCAAAAGACACTTGAGATAAGGCTGGGGTGCAAAAAAAAATCTGAAGACTAGAGGAAAATGGAAATAATTTAGAGTACCATTATTTGAGATGAGTGTTTCCCAAATTCTCTTCCACAGAACATCAACCTGGAGCTATTAGAAGGTGCTCCATGATAAAAATGTTTTGTGGGTGAACAAAGTTGAGAATGATATGCACTATGTATACTGCATAAATACTAAAATGTATGTAAGCATTACAAAGTCTTAATAATTCCTGCCATAAATCGCTCTCTTTTTTAATCCAGTGATTGTGG
Source organism: Galemys pyrenaicus (assembly GCA_019455555.1). Taxonomy (NCBI): domain Eukaryota; kingdom Metazoa; phylum Chordata; class Mammalia; order Eulipotyphla; family Talpidae; genus Galemys; species Galemys pyrenaicus. Next base: position 6,239,924 of record JAGFMF010011466.1, on the reverse strand, counting down.
CTTAAAGTGTAAAACCCTTTATTTCACCCACAACCAAAAACTTATGAACAGTATGTTCTGGGATGTCATTTGGTCACCTGAATTGCAACCCACCCCTTATAAAAGGGGCCCATTAGACATACATTGTGCTGAGTGTCTTCTTTCCACATCCTCCTTCAGTTTCTATACGTGGTAGATGGCATCCTCAAACTTCAAGGTCAATTCCTCCATGAATAGACACAGAGGAGCAAAGGTCAAGGCCTTCTCATGACTGCTTGAGCTCTGTGCTCAGAGTTATGCTCTCCTCTCTGAAAAGTCCTTCCTCTACAGATGAGTAATACCTGGAATATTCTCTTTCATAAGACAGGAGAAAACCATTAGATGGTTGTCAAGAGCAAGAACTCTGGAGTCTGACCCAACCACATCTAATTTTAAATCTTCATGCTTCAGTTCTCTCCTGTGTAAAAATGATAACAGTTGTAATTGCTTCATGGAATTCTGTAATTCATCAGTTAAATCATGTAACATAAATCGTGTAAAATATTTAGGATAGAATCTTACACATTGTGTGTATGCTGGGGTTGTCATTAATTAGTTTAATTTAGGTTTGGCAGCATCAGAAGGGTAGTCCATCAGACTAAAATACTGATTTCAAAATTCATACAGGATACATGCCTTAAAGAGCTAGGGAGTCATTTTTTTTCTGGTTGCAAATATTTTGTTCACTTGACTTTCTGTATATGCCTACAAATAGTTAATTGATACATTTTGCAGTTTTTATTTTTGTATTATAAAAACAGTACCTTCTAACTCTGGGAACCTATAAAATATAGGTAGGCATTAAAGGAAGAAATGAACTCTGTCTTTGGAGACTCCACTGTTAACATTTTATTATATATATTATACATTATGAAAATGGTAACAGTGTTCCTCTAGATATGTTTTTTCACTTGGAAAAATATTATGTACACTTTACATGTCAATTAATATTACCTAGAAGCATTATTTATGACAGCTGTAAATTATTCCATCCTGTGTAGTATCAAAATTTATTTCTTAATTCTTGAATGGTTTACTCACCTGGATGATTTGGTGAATTGCCCATCAAAAAACCAGTGTTGTAACGGAGGGAACCTATACGGTCCTCATCTGTTGAAAGATTAAGCCCTGTCAATTTTTCCCACTAACTTTCCATACATATACCATGTCCATCTGTTAGTCTTCATTATTTTGGGGTGTAAGTGAATTCTAGTGAAGCAAATCCACTAGTCAGCCAGAGAAAATCAAAAGGCTGGAAGACAGAACTTATTAAGTAAGATTAAAGAAAGTGGTATTCTTTCATTCATTATCTGTCAGTTCTCTCTGTGTTTATTATTCAAGCATTAACAACATCTGTTTCTTCATTTATTGCTTAGTGCAGGAGTATTGCCATAAATATTTTTAGGAATATATGTAGGGCATAAAAATGACCCATATCACCTTTTCTCATTTTAAATAAAAAGGGGCTCTACTATGCCTCAAAAATAATATATGGTAGAAAGTAAGTTCCAGAAAATCAAACATTGAAGCATTTGAAATACAGAATTATTATAATGAAACTTTCTGAGTGATTTTCCATATTTGAAATCATACCAGTGGAATAATTAATGGATGATTTGATCTGATGGTCTATGGTGATGACAGACTCTGCAAAGCAATGAATGACCAACCAATAGGACACATCACGGATGAATTCTCACATTACAGGAAGTGAGATACAGAGCACACTGTGCATTCGACAGCTATTATTTTTGGGTTTTATGGGATCATCACTTCCTCACAGTCCATGATATTATTCCAGCTTAAGGGGAGGTCCCCAGAACAGCCATCAAGTGTTCAACCCTACAGCCATAGTGATGAACTAGGCTACTGGAGGTAGGTCACTGATACTCAGTAAGGGGCTTTGACTCAACTACATGCAGAGAGGAGATGTCAGTAAAACTAGACTTGACATGAATAGAACAGTAAGAGTTGCTTACAGTCATCTTATCTGAGAACAAAGTTATGGTCACATAAGACATTACTTCAGATTATTTCACTCATGATTTTGTAAGAGGTCAATCTGAGCTGGGCTCAACTGAGTGGTTTTCCTAGTCTTGGCTGAAGACTCACTTAATACTTCTGTGGGCAGCCACTGGATTAGGAGAGCCTGGATGCTCTGGGATGGCCTCACCATGTTAAGATCACCTTTAAATAATCTCCCATAGTCCATCTTTTGGCCACGATTCATGTCTCTACATGAAATATACACTTACCTCTGGATTGGAGTTCGTTATTTGGGGACCTGCATCCCTTGAGTGAAGGCCTAAACACGAAAAGTGTAGTCACATGACCACAGCATACCAAAATATAAATGTCAGGCAGGAACAGTATGTAGACTTTCTATGCAAGATACTCTGTCACAATTCATGCTGTGGAAAGCCTCATAAGTTTCATGGACCCGAGGCCTCATCCCAGAGCAGGTGATGCAGCAGATGCATGGTCAAGAAAAACACGGTCCCAGCAGTGGCACTGAGGGCACTTTTTAAAGCTGTATTGTTTTCTTCTTTGTTTTTTGCAGTGCTGACAGTACAAATTGTAAATCTGAGTGGACTGGACAGATTCCTATCTGTAGATTATCGAGGATTTTCTGGTCTATAAGCGTTCATGCATTTTTTATTAGTGCATGATATTTTGTTTTTTTTTTTAAATGGTTGCTATTTTAAAGTATATCGTAAATTCCAGTATTCAGCACAAGATTTGCTAAGTGAAATATTTGCATTATGTTCATCATCAAACATAGGGCTTTCTATAAGATGATAAGGGTTGTTTGTTTTCTACTTAAGGCTAATTATTTTGCTCAATGTAAGTTGATAGTTACTTTATATATTCTTCAATTGAGTAAGAAGATACTTTTATTAAATATTTTCTAAAACATAGGTAGCTTTTCAACATTTTTATTATTTTACTTGTTAAAATTTTTAAATATAAGCAGTCCTAGAAGTATCATCCCACTCACCAGGATAAGGAAATGGAGACATGCATGTTTAGAACCGAAAGCTAATCTAAGATGATGTAGGGTACAACTGCCTGGAGGAAGGGGCCTTGTACCCTCAGGATTCTAATCCCTTAATCTCAGGGGAGTGTGACTGGGGCATGGAAAGCGATGCAGCAGACACAATGCCAGGAAATCCAGCTAACTGGATCAAAATGTTTGGTGATACTTCACAAATCACTTCCCAACTGAGTCTGAAAATTTGTTCACATTCATAACATGCATCCTAATATCCTAAGGGGAATGTTTTTAGAGAAAGAATGACTCTCAAGCCTTCTGTTTTGTTTTGTTTTTAAAAAATAAGCTAGTATAGTTTTTAATAGGTATAACTAGTTAAGCTGCTGCCCTTTTACAAGTTTCATCACCAGTATTCTGTAAAGCATCTTTGTGTCTTTGTCATATAATTGTCATATGATGTCATATAAATGCTCAACACGTCAGTGCAATAAAAACAAAGACCCATAAAACTGGTATGATCTTTCCTACTTATTTTGCGTTCTCAAACTTTGAGACTTTTACCTTTCTGCCTCAGTTTATATTTGTTCATTATTTACTACATGCTCCTCAAATTCAGTACTATGTCATTAAATTAGTCAGATGATTATGTTGTGATTATTTTGAATTAAACTTTCAATTCCAGTTGTATTATAATGATCAAATTATAAATACAAAGAAAATAATTTTAATCTAATCTAAGAGGTTTCTAAATTTTGTTTTACAGAAATAGGAGAAATTTTTTTCTTTATTGCCAAGTGCATATTCATGATTTAATGGATCACTGCAATAAACCCAGACCTTATTTTCAAGAAAATTTTAGATGCTACTTGTGAAGTGGTATTTCTCTCTGTTTTTTAAAGATTTATTTCATTTATTTATGCATACAAGAGCTGGGGTGTAGGCCAGAGGTGTGTGAGGAGGGTCTGGGGGCTGGTGAGAAGATTCACCAGAGACAGAATGGAGAGCAGAACAGGTGGATAGACTGAAACACACTGCTGAGGGGAGCTGCGGGTGAGACAGGAGAGGTCTGCTGTGCCACGTGGGTCCCCTCTCTGTCTGGGGATGGAAGTCGTGCTGCAGTGGCTGCAGTTGCTTCATAGTGCTAAGACTTCCCTTGCAGCACCAGGGAGGCCTTACACATAAATCATTTTATAAAAACCACAAAAGGCAGAACAAAAGTGATATTTCAGTGAAGTTAGTAAACAATCCTTTAAGCACCTTCCCTAATTCATTAAAAAAAAAAGGCAACAGGTAAAACAAAACAAAACTAACACAAGTTTTTAATGGCCTGTTGATGTTCTGTGGGAACATGCCATTCTCCTCAGGGTCACTGCCCCGCTCTTCTACTGCCAATTAGTCACTTAGCGAACAATGAGACATGATGATGCTGAATTTCAGATCCTTCAATATTTAAAAGCTAGTCTTTTATTTCTGTTCTTTCCTCACATGAAAATCCCCAAAGAACACATTTTTCTCTGTATTTATCCATCATATGCTAAAACAAACCAGGACAAATAACAAGGCTTTCCATTGAACTACTTTCGCCTTCCCAGTAATCTAGCTCCAAAAATTTTCACAGCAAAGGATTTGTAACGGATTACCACGTGATCACAGTAGTGTTTCTCTCTTTAAATTCTTGCTTATTTGTGAGTCCCAATATTATGAATCATTGTTTAAGTGTACTTATAATTTAAAAGAAGCTGCAGCTTTTTATCAAATAAAATGCATGTGTATTCTTTTATGAGGGGCTGTCAAGGTATTTTTTTTTTTTACAATATTTGTTTTCTTTTCTCAGGTGTAGTCCCCGTAATTTTCCCACCACCAGCTCACCCGTGCACCATCACCATAGTCCCTTGTGCTCTTCCCTCCCCTGTTTTGATCCCTTTTCCTCCTCCCCTGCGGACTGTCTCTAATTTATAGTTGTCTTTTGTTGTAGTTCCCCCCATTTGGTTATTATTGTTGTTGTTATTACTTTTTTCCTTGATCCCCTATATTCCTCCTATATATGAACCCATCTGGTATTTTTCTTTTTCCGTCTGACTTATTTTACTGAGCATAATCCCTTCAAGCTCCATCCATGTTGCTGTGAACGACTCTAGCTTATCTTTTTTTATTGCTGAATGTATTCCATTGCATATATACACCACATCTTCTTGATGCAGTCACCTATTTGGGGGAATTTGGGTTGAGTCCAAGTCTTACCTATTATTAATAGTGCTGCGATAAACATAGGGGTACAGGTATTCTTTTGAATTGATGTTTCTGTGACCTCTGGGCAGATCCCTAGGAGTGGAATTGCTGAGTCCATTTGTATGTTCTTTAAAACATTGTCACATATCTATGTATAGCTGTGTGATTTCACACTTAGCAGTATAATCTAAGTTATGTATGTATATAGATAGGTAGATATAGACTCATGCACTTTCCCCTCCTGAATATATTTACATATTTGTTCTATCTTAGAAACCCGTTTTAGACTTGCTAATGCCCACCACTGTGGAGGAAAATACCCTACCACAGTTCCATATTTGTTTAAAGTTCTGTTTTTGTTTGTTTGCTTAATCTTTAAGTCTTTTTAGTTAGTCAAAATATTGCACTGACCACAATTGATGTCAAATATATATAAAGAAAGAAAAAGGGGAAAAAATAAAATAAATATTGCACTGAAGTTATTTGAATTCTTTTTCATTTTCCCCTTCAGTTTGGTTATGTTACTCATTTAAAATATGATTAAATATATTTTTGTTTGTGTTTGGTTTTTGTTTATGGGTTGCATTTTCATTGCTGATAGTTTTATTTTACTTTGTGTTTATATAAAACATGCCCATGGTGCTTTACCACTGTAGTAAAGCAAGTACTCAGAGAAAAGTCAGTTCAAAATCCCCACCTTTCCATCCCATTCCCACCAGCCCCCTCTAGATAACCTATCTCATTTGTTTTTGGTTTACCCTTACTGTGTTTCCTTTTGCAAAAAATAAACAAATACATATATAGCATCTTATTTCATTACTTCTCTTACACAAAAAGCAGTATACTGTCTCTTGCTTCATTTACTTAACTCACTTTAACAATAGAGTATTGCTACCAGTAGTTCCACTTTAAAATGCAAAGCATGGACTCAGAAAAGTTAGGCAGCTTTTCTGGCAAAACCAATAAATGGAGGTACTAGGAAAACACAGTTCTATTCTGATACCTTCCATGGTTCTTACAGTCTCTTCTATTTTGCTTGTAATTAGTTTGTAATTCTTAATATTAGAGTTAACAAGCAAGACAATATGACATTTCTCTTTTCTGGAAATATTACTACTCCCCAGGAAGCAATTCCAGCTTTGCTCAGAGAGATTGATGATCTGTTTAATGAGCATTTGGAATAACTCTAATATTTCCTGTTGTGGCAAAGCTCACTTTCTTTTTTGAGAGTTGAAAATACTCTGCAGATTATTTGCTTCTTCCTTATCATCCCACACTCCTTCTGTTTATCCTTTCTTTAGACTTCCCAGCTGAGATACATATTACTTTCCAAATCTTTATGGTTTGCTGTATTAAAGAATTGATATACCACCAAAATCATAGCAAAGGAAACTATTATCCTCTTTAAAAATTCTAACAGAAAAAAATTACTTTGACTCTATTTACAGAAAGGGACACATGTGGCAACACAACATTTATTAATATGCAAATTCATCTAAAATATCCATTAATCACAGAAATATTTCAAAAAAGAGAGAGTGACTCAATTTTCTCAAGACTTCAGCTTCCCACCTCCAGTACAGTGAGCAGTTCTCCTGCCATGCAGGAGTGAGAGTTCCCACTTTCTAGGTGAGAGTTCACCACTTTCTTCACCACTTAGCCCCAAAGACCAAAATCAAACAAGAGTTGCAAGAAACAGCAGTGTTCTAAAGAAGAACACCTGCATGGAAGGACAAAGTAGGAGGGAAAGTTCATCAATAATAGTCAGATCTCCTCCAATGATTGGGGAGGCACTCACCTCTCCTAGAAGTCAAATGAAATTTGATGAAAGTAGAAAGTGCAATCACTTAGCTGCTTGAGACTCAAAAATTCACCTTCATGGTAATAAAGGGAAATGCTGGAGAAAATCGAACTCATCATCAATTGGCTTATGATGCTCTTTGACTTTAATTTTGGGTTTTTACAAAGAGTTTACATTGACCTAGGAGACCACCTATGAATTCCACAAGGGTCAGAGTCCTCATTCATAGGGGCACCTGCAACTTGTCCCAGGAATCCCCTGGAACAGGAGTTGTACTGTCTAAGGAACTCTTGTCAACCTAGGCAGGCAGTACAAAGTGTGGAGTCCATTCAGGAAAGACTATTTATTCCTAAGAGTTTTCCAACTCTGAGCACAGGCCCTGGAGGAGGTACTTGGAAGTTGTCTTGGATGAAGTTTTCTTGTATGCATTAGCAGTCCTTCATTAAGAAAATTGGAGCAATTAATGTTATCTTGATTAATGAAGCTAAATTAGCTTTGTAATCTCTAATGCTTCTCTGTTCTTGCTAGCAGACAAAATTTGAAACTGACTTAATGCAACCCACCAGGCAGACTCTTACACTAGGTTGGAATCATGCTGCAGCTGCTTTCAGTGAAACATTTAGCAAAAGCAAGCCTGATCAACTTGTGTACACAATGAGGCAAATTAGAGCATAGATTTTAAGGGTATGGGTCATCAAGCTGAATGCAAGTTCTGGCCTGGTCATCACCAAACCTCAGTTTTTAACATTTAAAAGATTTACATATCACTATCTTCAAGGTTGTTCAAAATCAGTGGTTCTCAAAATGAGGTTCCTAGACTAGGAGCATCAGTGTCATTTATGACTTGTTAAAAATACAAATGTGTGGTCCCCACCCCAGGCCTACCGATTCATAAACTATGACAATGAAGCCCCAAAGTCTGTTTTACCCTCCAGGGTATCTGATGAGTGCCAAAGTGTAGGGGCCACTGTTCTGAGCAATGACTCTTCACCCTGGTTGTTCATTACAAGCACTGGTGAATTTTTTGTATGTTCTAATATGAGGTCCTAACCCCAAGAGATTCTAATGTAATTAATCATATATTTAAAATCTCCCCATATAATTATAATGTATCATCAGGTTTGTTCTGAAAATGAAGTGACATGCAGAGTGTATAGCATACAGTAGTTTCTCAAATATTATTTATTACTCAGTTATCAATAGTGTACCCAATATATAGGAGGTGACAATTGGGCTAGCTGCATTTATTGGGTTCTCCTATATGGAATTCAGAAGTAGTCTCTGAAGATTGCTGCATCCCATATGTTGTCAGAAATCAGGGACTCATCTCCCTAAAGAGTATAAATTACAAAAATTTTATGCCACCAGGATTTGGGAAAGGGAAGGGCTACAATGTAAAGTCTGCTGACCAGGCAGTAGGTGCCCCAAGACTTAGGTCTACCAACCCAATAGGAGGGCAGTGTGGATTTATATCACATTTTGGGTACCAGGGTTTGAGAGAAGAAATGTTTTATTAGCTGGGGAGTGAGCTTGACAGGAGATAATTGGGCAAAGCAGACAGGGGGACAGTGGGATGCAGAGCTGACAGAGGCCATTGGTGGGCGGGGCTTGCTGGTGGTCAGGTCTTTCTGATGTCTTTGATGGCTCATGAATAAGGGCTGGAGGGGGAGGGGAGAGGGGAAGGGTTGAGGGAAGATGGGAGCACGGAGACTGAGGTGGTGGTGCACTGGTGATATGGTGATGGGGAATACATGGGGATTACAAGTGATGTCAAATATGTATAAAGGGAACAAATAGAATAAAAAAATAAAGTTTAAAAAAATCCACTTTTAATTAAGTCCCATATATATAATGGACAGCACTGTGACTTTAACTAATAATATTCTATTGTATACTTGAAAGTTGTTAAGAAAATAAATCTTAAAAGTTTTCATCAGGGCCTCCCTGGTGGCACAGTGGGTTAAGCAACGCACTATGAGGCAAACCGCAGTCACTGCAGCTCGAGTTCGATCCCTGCCTCCGGCCAGGGAGGGGACCCACATGGCACAGCAGACCTCTCCTGCTGTGCCCGCTGCTCCCCTCAGCAGTGTACTTCCGTTGATCTGCCTGTTCTGCTCCCCGCTCTCTGTGGTGAATTCTCTCACCACCCCCCAACACCTCTGGCCTGTACCCCAGTGCTTGTATGCATAAATAAATACATCTTTAAAAAAAAAAAAAGTTTTCATCAAGGGAAAAAAAAAAACATAAGGGCTGGAGCCTGGTTACTGGGTTTTCTTTATCTGGAGAAACAGAATTGCTTGGGACAAACAAGTTAGTCTTCTATTATTTTAACAAAGGGGTCATAGGTTATCTGACTTAACTGGTCAGACTGGAAAACAGAAAGCTGTTAGACCTAGGTAATGCTAAGCTCTAGCAGATAGAATTCACAGCTAGTTTCAGGAAAGGTTTTACCTTGTGGGGGCTGGTTTCACACCCCGCTGCCTGCCAAGTATATGACTTGTGTTGGGTTGCAAAGTAGAGTAAGTATTGGCTTGGGAATAAATCAGGCCCAGTTTGAATGTGATCTTTGCCACTGTCTAGCTAAGTCATTTAGAAAAGTCGTTTGGCCTCTCTGAGCTTAGGGATGTCATTCCAAAGTGAAGATGATACACTATGTCATAGACTGGCAAGCAGGAAGCACTGTATCTGTCTCTTTACTCTTTCTTTTCCTTTACTCTTTTCTTTCTCTTTTCCTCCTGCCACACCTCTTTCCCTCTTTATCTTACTACTGTGTTCATAACAAGTTACACTTCAGGCATAAATGCATTTCCTTCTCAGTTTAGTCTTTTCCTTGCTTACTTATATGTATCCCTATACTCCAGAGTAACCATGGGCCAGAGAGGAACCTCCAAGACCCATTTTTCTTCTCCATTGAAGGATCCATCTGAGCCAGCCCTGGGGAGTAGAGTCAAACTATCAGTTTCCTAGAGCCCTGCTCTGGCCTAGTTCATCCTTTTAGCATGAAAATCTACATAGAAAGGCTCTTTCTGCAAGAGGAAGGTATAATAATGTTGCTGTACTCTCTTTATCCTTTCTAACAAATTGCCAACTGAGTATGGGGGAGGGAGTTAGGCAGGCGTTTCTCTATATTATTCCTTTATTTCTGGGATACAGGTTGAGGCAGATCCTCCTATAGGTCAGAAAGCTATGGGTTCAGTTTCCCCAATAAATTAAAACCCACACCCAAAGGTTCTCCACTGATCAACTTTCACCTGTGTAGTTTCCAATAACAACCTTTGATCTCTCTTCTCTTTGTTCTAATGGTACCAACAAGAGGAAACAGAGAAATGACCATTGAGCCTGAAGACAATGTAAAAGAATAGAAGATAAAAAGTCAAATAAATATAATGGTCCACATAGTTGTAAATTGACCAAAGGATTGACAGGGTAAGATTCAGTTGGAGGGATTTAAGATTGAAGATCAGTGGTATTATTTACTTTCTGAGACTATAGACAAGATACCAGACATACCTTTTTCTATTTTTGATTCCTTTCTTTTTCTAAGATCTGGCTTCCCTCTGAATATTGACTCTTATGCACAAAACGTGGTGTTGCAGGGAGTAACAGATGCTGTTGTTGCCTCTCTGCATATTCCCTTGGGTCTTACCATTTCTGTGCATGCTGTTCAGTGCCCATCTGCCAGCATCTGCATGTCTTCTGCCTGTGTGCCGAGCAGTTCCGAAGTGTTCTTCAAGGATTACCATGCTTTTCTGCCCTCTTCACCCTCCCTTCAATGCTGCTCAGACTATACCACGCTCTCTTGCCAAGCTAGCTCAGCCATGATCTCCCTAGCCACTATTATAATTTTCTACAGGGGCCTCATCAGCCAAAATGAGATGTTCTCTAACATCTGCAAGACCAAGAGTGATCATGGATGGGCTGTGCCTGGAGGTGGAGGGGAAGGAGGTCAGTAGGAGTGAGGGTAACACTGATGATTTGCTCATTAGTGGAAATGCCTTCACTGATGGTCCCCCAGGCAAAGGTACCAAAAGCACAGTAATCACTGGTATTAATATTGTCATGAATATCACTTGCAAAGAGCATGCATCACAAAAGAAGTCTGTTAAGAAGTACATCAAAGGTTATTATATGAACTCAGTCAAAAGTACTCTCGAAGAACAGAGACGAAAAAGAATAAAACCTTTTAGGACAGGAGCTGCAGAACAAATCACAGCCTTGCTAATTTTTAAAACTACCAGTTCTTTATTGGTGAAAACATGAATCCAGATGGTATGGCTGCTTTGCTGGACAGTGTGAGGATGGTGAGATCCCATATATGATTTCCTTTAAGGATGGCTTAGAAATGAAAAAATGTTAACAAATTTGACAGTTACTTTGGATCTGTCTCTTGTCATTATAACCAGCTGCTGCTTTTCATCTATGTAACACCAGACAGATAAATGGGGCTGATGTCATTGTGAGCTCTTCATTTATTTTGACCTTGATTTATTTGGAATGGAGGCATTATTTTTAAGAAAAATTATATCCTGTTGGCTGTCTGAAAATAAAATGCATTTAAACTCATTTGGGAGAACACCTGTTAGTTTTATACTTGTCACCATGTTCCTGGAAAAGCTAGAACTTGTAGAACACTACTAAAAGACTGTCTTCAGATAACTTCTACAGACTGCTTATAGGATTGAAATATAAAAAACAAGAATCAACAGTCTTAATTTTGAGTTGAAACAAAGGAAAAAGACTATACTTATAACAGTACCAACATTTGCAGTGGATTTCTTATACATTTCATCACCTATACAAGGAAGTAGTTATAAAAAGAGAACAATACAGTTGGAAGAAAGGTATTATCTGCACTTATTTATCATATATCAAATAGAACCAAATTCTAAAGAAGCCTGGACCTCTTGGAATGCTTATGCCAAATGCCCTGGGAAGGGTTAACAAACTGGCCTGTTCTGCCTCCTGTTTCTGTCTGACATAAAGTGGTGCTTACATTTTAAATGGTTGGGGGGGGGGGGAATCAAAAGTTTATGGGATAATGAAAATCATGTGAAACCTAAATTTGTGTCCAGTTTTACTGACACAGCCATGTAAGTGTACTGCAAAAGATGTATCAGATTTTAGGGCTTGCAACTGCTATAATAATTGTGACCCTTTGCAGGAAAGGTGCTGGACCCCTGCATTAAAGATGAAATAATAAATGAATGTGGAATAGATGAGGGCAGAGGGAAAAGCAACTGTTGTGTTGCTGTATCTGTGTGTATCAGAGTGAGAAAATAAAAATGCCTCTGACAGACCTGGGGACGTTACTGTTTACGGTCAAGTTTTCCACAACAGAAACCCTGTAAAAAGTGTCCTTGTGTTTTCTGTATGTGTAATTTTGGCAGCCAAAATTGAATGGGAGAATACAAAATATATATATATATTTATAATATTTTTTGCAATTCAAATGATCTTCTCAACAGCAAAGAAGAAAGAAAAAGAAAATTCACGTAATAGTATTGCTTCCCAGGAGTCTCCAACCCGAGGTGTGGTAACTTGACATGCACAAACTGATTTCTAGAGCGTGCACTGGGAGTGAGCCCCAGAGACCCACGCAGTCACTAACGTGAAAACAAACCCTTTACTGGTTTCCTGTCCTTCCCTGCCTCGCTTCCACATGCCTTTCTCAGAGGCTCTTGGCATTGTCTCTTAAGAGAACTACTTGCCTCAAAGCCTTGTTTCCTGGTTTGTGTCTAAACCTAACTCAGACACGAAGAGTCTCAGCTTGTATCGCAGTCACTACTTCCTGTCAAAATATGTGCGCTGCTCCATGGAGCCTCTCAGCACAACTTGAGTCCCAATCCTGGGGCTGCTCCCGGGAAAACTTACTTCAGCCTAGAATGAGTTAATTTTCTTTTCATCTACAATTTCCAGTGTAGACAAAATAAACTAATCTCTTAGAGCAGGTATGCTTTTATAGCAGAGGTAAATTTATTAGACCCATTGAATTAGGAAGGAAGTTGACTGCCCTGCTTCTCTCAGCCTCTGTTCTAAATGATGATTCACGTCCTAAGTGGCTTTGGGTAAAAGCCCTTGGGATGGCTATGACGAACAATGGCTTAGATAGCAGTGACTTCTGAAATTCCAATTCTGGAGAAGGTTAAGGGGCGGAGCAACATTAGCAAAGTTCAATCACTCAGCTACTCTGAGTGCTTTTAGAATAAGGGGTTGGATTTCTTTTTTTTAAGATTTTTAAAAATTTATTTATACATATAAGAACTGGGTGTCGGCCAGAGGTGCAGGGGATGAGAAAATTCACCTGAGACAGAGTGGGGAGCAGAACGGGCGGATCTACGGAAATACAGAGCTGAGGAGAGCACTAGGCAAGACAGGAGAGGTCTGCTGTGCCATATATGTGGGTTAACTCCCTGGCCGGAGATGGAACTCAACGCCTGAGTGGTTGGAGATAACTTGATAGTGCTGAGACATTACCCCTGCACCACCAGGGAGGCTTTGGTGGGATATGTCGGAGGAGTTAGGGAAGAGGAACTCTGAAAGAGGGATCTTGAGGCCAAAGACTAAGCCTTAACTAGACCTCCTGAAGCACTCTACAGTACAGAAGTCAGAGCTGGCAGAGAATTCTGAGAAGCCACCATCTATCAATAGTTACCCGAGCAGGCCTAGCGTGGAGAGAAAGCTGTTATCTCTGCACTTCCATGGTCCCGTTTCCGGTGGTGGTGGTTTGTTGTCAAGATCTGGACAAGGAGTGAAGGAGAAGGAGCACAAGCTGGAGTTGGCCACGCACGCCTGCTCATCACTTTATCAGAACCTGATGTCTATTTCAGAGTTTCTGTCTCCTAAATTTTGGGCAGGTTTCTTTTTATCACTAGCCCTATCACGAGCCACTCAGGAGTGGGGCACCTTCTTCCAGTTTCTGAAGTTGACAGTAGAACAACCTGGCACAGGCAGAACTCAGGCTTGCCACACCCACTGAGCCGCTCTAGATTCCGACCAAGACTCAGGCTGACTTTGGTTTTGTTTTTGCGTTTTTGTTTTATATATTCTTTCCTATCCTTGAAGATGGGAAATTATTGCTGACTTCTCCAGTGCTGTGTGTTTCTCAGGGGCATCTTGACCCTCGTGGGGTCATTTGGCAATGTCTGGAGACTGACGGGGAGTTGAGTGGCTTCCAGGGATGCTGCTAAACATTCTACAATGTGCCAGACAAGCCCACACGACAAAGAATTATCTGACCCAAAATGTCAGAGGTGTCATTGTTGAGAGGCCTGCTCCAGAAGTAGGAGCCTCCTACTAATTTATTCAGCTCCTTTATTTTGCTTAATCAAGCATCTTTAAAAATATCAAAGGAGAATGAGAAACTCTCTCTTGATAGTCACAGAGTCATACGTGTTTCCTCTACCCAAAGACGCACTTTCCAAATGTAAACTTTTGCAGTATTCTCAAGATGCTTGCTGTGTCTCTTCTGGACTAAATATAACAACGTTATCATTCTTTCTTTCATTCATCGCCACTATGATGATGATTCATCTTTACCTCCCCCACAACCACAGACCAACCCCTGCACCCTGAACATTCCCCTTGCCTCCTTCATCACAACAAGAAACACACACTAGTATAGTTGTTTGCTGTCTGCCTGCCCCACCAGGCTGTAAACATTATCTCATGCGGCCATGCAGAGATCTTATGAAAAACATCTTACAGATGAGGAAACTGAGATTTTAAAATGCCACATGCTTTATCTAAGATCCCCAAGGTAATATGTGGAAGAATCCGATATCTGCTATCATAAACCGTCATGAGAACAGGCAAACTATCACTCCCAAAAAAAGTTAGGTAGAATTCTGCTTTTTGAGTGTTTTCCCTTAAGTATTTAAAGGATTACTTTACTGAAATCCTTTCTGTCTGCAGGTTTGTGGATAGAAACAGACCTAGTTTCCAGAACCATCGACCAGCATATCTAAAACTCTTTTCTAAATAGCTATTAGTAAGAAAAATGCAAATGAGAGTGTCTAATTGCAAACCGCTCCAGCCCTGTTTTGAGACCTCCTGTGGTGACTGAGTCAAACTCCCTCCAGAACAGACAGATGTGCTGGCTCCTCTGTGGTAGAGCTTAGTGGCTCCCTTAGCGGGGAACCAACCTACCACTTCAGGACACGCAAGACTGGTCCTTGCTAGAATCTACCCATCTTGGCACAGCTGTGAACAGGAACCCCCGGTGTCTGCTGAGATGCAGGACCTAGGGCCTTGGTTCCTTTTCAATCACAATCATGTTCTCATGTTCATAGGTCAGTGAAATAAAACTAAAGCGGTACCAAGATATTTGAGATCGTCCACACACGCTTATGTGTCCTTACAGACTATAGGGTATGTGACTAGAGACACCAGGTCCTCCAAAAATGAGAGCACAATGCAGCCATGCCTGGTGTCTTAGTGTTCGTGTAGGACTTTCCTATATTAGGTTACCAAATGAAATTGGAGTTTGGTAGGTATAATATATGGATAGTATAGTTTAATCTAGTGCATCACCAAACCCAGCAAGGTGGAGCTGTAACCCTTCTCCAGTAGGCCCAGCAAGTGAAGGCCTCGAGCTCAGAGGAAATGGGAAGGCTGGCATAGCATAGAGGGAGGATTTCATGGTCCAGGATAGGGATAGGATCCACAATTACAACTGGGACATAAGTATGAACATGAAAAGTATTATCTGGTGGGAAGAACTGGGCTGAGAACAGGGCAAGCAGCAAGTGTAAGAAGCTGCCTTGTTTTGAGGCTCCTGAATGAAGCTGCTAGTTTGAGGGTCATTAAACTATGGCTGACACGGCATCCTTGCAGCAGGGAACATCACTCAGGGGCTGCTTGAGGGGTCAGTGGCATGAGTTTGTGGATCAGTGACCCTCTGGAGGGAGCACCGGCACCCCCTATAGGTGGAAGGCAGGAAAAATGTCAGAGAGGTTGGGGGAGGGACTGCATGGAAAGGCAGGGCAGATGCTGAATTTTTCCAGGAAGCAGCTGATGATGGTGTGGATGAGAAGGCCGGGGAGAGGGGAGTATGGAATGACTTCTGGATTGTAAAGTGTTCAGAAAAAACAGGACAATATCCCTCTTCAGTGAGCACACAAAAATTGCATAAAAATCGAGAAATCTGAATCTCTTGATTCAGGCTTGCCTTCTTTCAGCTATGTTCCTGGCAGACTGCTCAGGTTTCTCTGAACCTCAGTTTTTTCATCTATAAAATGGGAACAGTTTTTCGTCAAGATTGCCGGGAAGAGAATGAATTGCTTGTCAGACTGAGTCCCTGGGGAAAGGAAAGTGACATCCCAGAACATTTTTTTTTCTTTAATTTTATTGAAGAGTTATGAGTATTTATTACGTATACTCCCCAGGCACAGTTACCATAGTGCACCCACCACCATGGTACCCTTAGCCCACCTCCAGTGAGCCCAGGGCATTTTCATTTATCCTACTTAAGGATAACATTTTAGGGGATAATTGCAGAAAAACAATGTCATGGCACTGAACATTTTTAAATCCAGGCAGACTTCTTAGCAACCTAATTTTGGGATCTGAATACTATCCCATTTGCTGGGATTTTCTTTGTTCGTTGCTAGCTGTAGTGAAGTACAGGAACATGACTGAAAGAATATATTTAGGATTCTCTTTTTTTAAGACATTGCATGTCCAGAGATGAAAGTTGAAGCTCTGTTTTCCGAGAACGCAAGAGGTACCCTAAACCATTTCCCATTCCCCAAGGGAAATCTGCAGCAGCCTTCAGTTTGAGATTCTGAGCCACCACTATAACTGGCATTCTGCAGATGCTGTAGCTGGTGCTAAAAGTCTATTTCTAAGAGGCATTTAAGTAATCTTGGATTTATGTGTATAATAAGCTAACGCCTGAAGTGATACACAAGGAAACTAAATAAGGTCCTGTGTGTACAAAAAAAAAAGTCCCCCTCATTTAGGAATCAAATAGATCATAATTTTCAAAAATATTTAAGCATCATATATAGTTATAGTGCTCATAGTTTTCTAATTTACAAAAGTACAGATTTAATGCAGAAAGCCTGAGGAAGGAAACACAAATGAAAATGCAGCTCCTGGCCACCGTCCAGAGTTAAACATTATTAAAATTTTGGTATCGAAATCTCTGATCTTTCATTCATGCCAAAAATGGTTACCGAGTGCCTACTACGTGCCAGGCATGTGGTAAGGAGAAGGAAAGGGTGCCCTGGATTATGTTTCTCTTTTCTGCCTGTACTACACTATTCTTTCCCATGCACATTTGTAGTGGAATGAAGAGGCAACATGGCATTGTGGAAAGAGACAGGTGTTGGCTTCAGTCCAGCCTTACAGATTTGTTGCAGGGATTAGGATGTATAAATGTAAAAAGAATGGGCACTGAGCCTTGCACTTGGCAAGTGTTCAGTCAACAATAGCTATTGTTACTTTTTGTTACTGTTATTTTTATGTGAGTGTTCTTATTACCAATTGCAGCTAATTTTAGTTCTACTTCTATAATTGTTTCAAATGCTTTTTTCAATACTGAATCTCCATCCTTGCACTTCCCAAGGAGGACTGTGTCCTTTAATGTGTTTCTAAAGTTCTTGCTGGCGGTTATTTTCTCCCCCAAAATTGGCCTTTCTTGCCATTTTCAGGGTTGGGATTTTTTGGAGGGGTTTTGTTTTAGCTTTGGATGCCACACTGCCTGCTCAGCCAATTGTTTCCCTCCTCCCCATGGCGGCAGTCCTTTGAGAAGAGCAATGACCTGGGTGGGTAATTCAGCTAAGCAGTCAAGGATGACTCCTGGGGAAAAGACTGGTTTTTAAAATATATTTTCCTATCTTCCTATACTGTCAACTACACATTAGTTTAACCATGTATTAATCATTCATGGGGGAAGGGGGAGCAGACACAACCTCCCATACATTTCCAGAGTGAGGTCCCTTGACCAAAGCAACTTCTCTCCAGAGAAGAGGGCAGCTGAAAGGCAGTAGCAGCCAGCATCCGCAACAACAACCAGGGAATGGGCCCACTAGTTCCACAAAGGGGATCTGGAACAGACAACCCCAAAGTCAGTCACACCATTCCTTTGGAATGATCCTAAAGGAGAACTCAGTGTGTTCTTAAATGTTACTTGTTGGGGGCCTCCCTGGTGGTGCAGTGGGTTAAGCAACGCACTATGAAGCAAAGCACAGCCACTGCAGCACGAGTTCGATCCCTGCCACTGGCCAGGGAGGGGACCCACATGGCACAGCAGACCTCTCCTGCCTTGCCCGCTGCTCCCCTCAACAGTGTGTTTCAGTCAGTCTGCCTGTTCTGTTCCCTCTCTGTCTCTGGTGAATCCTCTCATCTCCCTGGATTCTGGCCTGTACCCCAGCTCTTGTCTGTGTAAATAAATAAAATCTTTAAAAAAAAATGTTACTTGTTGGAAGTGATACAAGTCAACTATATACAGTGACTACAACAACAGTTATTTCTGGAATTCCACTTAGGGAACTGGAATAGCCACATGAAAAGACGGGAGACTCTGGGGTGTGCAGTATAGGCAGGTGTATGCTATATTAACAAGTGAATACATTTGATATTACTCTAGAAAAGGAGGCAATGAAAAAGAACACAGTTAAGATTTCCATAGAATTTCCCCAGGTATCTCAATCTTCTTCCCCAACACTCTTAAGATTATTTGAAACATTGGACACACACTACTTAAATAACAAAATATGTTATGCATGTTATCAACATTAACTATATACTTTAGAAGTAGTCACTGGGAATTCTAGGAGACAAAAGCTGGCAAAACAAAATCACTTGATTCAAATATGACCCTCATTCAGATCTTCTATTGCTCATGAGCACAAAATTGTATGAGGCTACTCAGTTTGTCATCAGATGATCTTTATGGGTACTGGTGTCACACAAGCTTCTTATGTGTTTTTTCCTTCCACTTGTGTGTTCCCATAGTAACGGTACCTTCCTGATTTCTTTAAGAAAGCTAGAGAGAAGCTTAATTCATTTCCCTGTCCTTTTACTCTTTATTGATCAACAAGATGTCTTGGACACTAGAAATACTCCTCACATACAAGAAGAGAAAAAGATGCTTCTATACATTTTAGCTAAGATAACTTGATTCTAAGATTTCCTAAAATCAGTCTAATTTCAAATTATTAACTATTGCCCCCCAATTATTTATCAAGCCATATGTCTGCATGCTGAAGTCATAATGCAATTTGGGCTGGTCTCAAATAGAGACCCACTTATTTCTTTTCATTCTATTAGACGGGGCTGTTCCCATTGTGGAGATATCTGGACATCAAAATAGTATTTGCTGTTCCTGACAACCAATTAATTAAATAAGTCATTAGGCTAGGAGCAAAATGGTGAACATTATTAATTTCCTTATCATTGTCACACTGTAGCTAGACACATTAGTTGTCTAGCAACTGAAAAATAGAAGTACAGCTATGTGACTGAGCTTCCAGTACAGAGATAGACTACACATTTCAGCCTTGTTACCCTAACTTTGGAATGCTATTTGAAAATGCAAATAATTAGAAGATAACAAATGAACACAAATATATCATCCCATTTTTAGTAGCTGAAGAGATAATCCAATCCGAAGGACATACTTCTTGGATTCCCTATCTTGATTGTTATCACTGAGTCAGCCACACAGTAGGAGACCACTAAAAAAATCAAATGATTAAATGTTTCTCATAACATGAGCATTTAGAAAGAAATGGTTGGGAGAAGTACAGAAAAGTAAAAGAATTGATTGAAAATCATTGCAAACCTATTTTTGTTCTCCACTATCTGGTCACGTGTGGTAGCAACCCATGGTGATAATGCTGATGGAACAGGTGGCAAAGCTGCTTGAGGCTCTTAACACTCCAATCTATCTTCACATTCAAAACCACACCTTATTCTTTCAGGCTACAGTGTTTTTATCATCATACTTGTAGTATGAATTTAATAGGTATGCTGTGCCGCTAAAAGTTAATTATGGTAACATATTTTGAGAGGGCTTAGAACTGGGCATTCACTTACTGTGTCTAGAGACACAAAGGAATATGTAACGAACCATTGCTCCTGCCTGCATAGGCATCCTAGTGATGCCTATGTGAATCCTAGTGAATGAAAGATGCCAAGGAAGAGATCACAAAGGAATATAAAACAGCAGACCACACTAAGCACAATGAAGAAGTAGTAATGAGAAGTGGAATGAGAAAATTTCCCAAAACAGGTGGGTGTGTTCAGGAGGAAAACATTTCAACTGAGGCTTGAAACATGAATAGGAGTTAATGATTTAGAGAGTGAAGGGAAGAGCATCTCAAATAGAGGGTCAGCTTTATTTTAGGAAGGCTTTATGGATTTGAGCAACTGAAATTGTAAGGAGCTGGAAGACCAAGAGGTGAAATCACAGGAAAAGGTGGAGTTGAAGCTCTTTGTAGGTTGTAAGAACTTTGGATCTCGATGTAACCAACAGGGAAATGAGTGGAGAGGAGAGCTACAGTTAGTTTCAAGTCATTGTTGTTACTAGAACAGATCCACTTTGAGCCCTCCTCCAGGTCTTACTAGAAGCCTCTGTTGCTGTTGTCTTGAAGGCCAAAGTAAGAACATGGACCCTGAGACTAGGGGAAAACATCTCAAAGATAATAGAAGGTGTGTCACTAAGGAAAATGTTTGGGAATCATCAGTGCTCTGCTGACTCAAGGAAGAAATCTAAAAAAAAAAAAAAAAACAGTTCAGATTATAAGTAGAAAGATTTTAAGTCACAAAATAAGATTCACAAAAAGCTTCAAGACATTATCAAAACAAGTCTGAAGCCCCTTGAGCTATTCTACTCTCTTATTATCTTATTCCTTCTAACACTCAGGTCTTTATAATATGCTGATGATAAAGACAGAAATGTTTTATTGAAACATCTGCCCTTTCACCTCCCCACCCATGAACTTGGTTTGCAAAGTTTGTTGTCCAAGTGATATCCTACTACCTGGGTAGTCTTTATTCCTTAGCACACATTGGCAATCCCAGCTCCCTGCTAGCCAGGGAAGTCCTGACTGGATCACAGGCTCTTTTTGCTCTGAGAACTACATTGAACAAATGCTACTGCAGGGTATGATTAAGATGGAAGCATCAGATTATTTTTCTGCATCTGTTCAGATAATCACATACTTTTCTTTTTCAGTCTATTAATAAGTTATAGATTGCTCTTAGAATGCTGAACCAATCTTGCATTCCCATGGTAAACCCCATTCATTGTGATGTATTATCCTTTTAATATATAGCTGAATTTGAGTTATAATATTGGAGGATTGTATCCATATTCATGAGACATATGGATCTGTACTTTTCTTTCTCATATCTTTGATATGTATTTCCCTGTCTTCTGTTTTCTTTTTTTTTTTAAAGATAGTATCTTTTTTTTTTTTTAAGATTTATTTATTTATGCACACAAGCACTGGGGTACAGGCCAGAGGCATGGGGGGTGAGAGGATTCACCACAGACAGAGCAGGGAGCAGAACAGGCAGATCAACGGAAGTACACTGCTGAGGGGAGCAGCGGGCACAGCAGGAGGGGTCTGCTGCACCATGTGGGTCCCCTCCCTGGCCAGCAGCAGGGATAGAACTTGTGCTGCAGTGGCTGCGGTCTGCTTCATAGTGCGTTGCTTAACCCACTGCGCCACCAGGGAGGCCCTCTTCTGTTTTCTTTAAGAGATTGTGTAGCAACAGAATTATTTCTTCCTTAATGTTGATAGATTTTGCCAGTGAAATCTTTTCAACCTGGAATGTTTTCTTACTTAAAAAAAAAAAAAACAACTATATGTTAAAATACTTTAGGGCCTCCCTGGTGGTGCAGCGGCTTGAGTATCGCGCTGTGAAGCATCTGCTGCACAGTAGTGTGAGTTTGATCCCCCACCAGGGAGGGGACCCACATGGCGCAGCAGACCTCTCCTGCCTCACCCACTGCTCCCCTCAGCAGTGTGTTTCAGTTTATCTTCCAGTTCTGCTCCCCACTCTGTCTCCAGTGAATACTCTCACCCTCTGCACCCCTGGTCTACACTCCAGTTCTTGTATGCATACATAAATATTTTTAAAAAACACTTTAATAGGTAGAGGAACTGTAAAGTCATCTATACTTTTTCCTAAACAAATTTTAACAGTTTGTGTCTTTCAATTCTTACTTTCTGCCTGTTTGGGATATAATTTTCCCTTCCTCTAGTTTTTTGTGTTAAAAGAGTAGCTCATTGATTTAAGGACTTTTTTTTTTAATTAGAAGCATTGAAGCTATAAATTTTCCTTTAAGCACTGTTGTAGCTTAATTTACAAAGTGTTGATGAGGATGTGATATGGCTGGTACTCTCATACAATACCGTGGGACTGTAAAGTGACCAACCACTTTGGAAAATAGCTTGTCGGTTTTTCCCGTGTTCAACATATACTTATCATACGATCTAGTCATTCCACTCCTAGATATTTATGCAAGAAAAAGTATTATTACATATTACATGCTTAATAAAATATGTGCCCATGTTTTACTTGTATATAAATATTCACAGAAACTTTATAACCAAATATCATTAATAAACTATAGTATATACATACAGTTGAATACCATTCACTAATAAAAAGGAATAAACTATGAATATATGCAACAGCATGAATGAATCTCAAAGGCATTATGTTGAGTGAAAGAAGTCATACTGAAAAGAGTATATTTATATAAATTCAATAAAATGTAAGTGATGTTTAAGTAGATAGAAATAGAAAGTATTTTGTATAGCATTGTCACTCAATTCCTTAGACTCCTATATTATTAGCCAAAAATCACATTTACTAGTGTGAAACACGTTTTTAAATAATTCATCATCAACTTTCATTCAATTTATTAGACATCAGATGTTAGCTAGCTACCTCCCTCATCTGCGGAAGTGTTTTTACTAAATCTTTAGAATCATTCACATTTGCAGTCCTAATACTGTTAATGTGAATTGTTCCACATATATTTACACCAAGGGGGATAATGAATAATAGTAATTTAATTTTCTAGGTAGTTAAGAAGAGGATCTTTCTTTTGTCAACTAGGAAAAGGGTAACTATTAAATGGAAGTTTGAAAAGAAGAACGAAGCAGTCTAGTTTTTAAGAAATAGTGCATATACCAAGATGTAGGAATCAATTCCCATAAAACCATAAGTGCCAACTATCTCCTTGAAAAAAATGTTTTTATACTCCTGAGATAAGTGTATCTTATATTAGGTTGTTAGTATAAAATATTTATAAAATACTATTTCAAGACAATTATAAGAATAGAATGATTAAAATATTTTCTTGTTTCTGTTAAACATCATTTTTGGCAGGATATAAGTTGGGAGGGGTTACAACTTTTAAATTCCTTACAATTGGGCCTCCCTGGTGGCACAGTGGGTTAAGCAATGCACTACAAAGCAAACTGCAGTCACTGTGGCACAAGTTCAATCCCTGCCTCCGACCATGGAGGGGACCCACATGGCGCAGCAGACCTCTCCTGCCTCAGCCGCCACTGCCCTCCACAGTGTGTTTCGGTCAGTCTGCCTGTTCTGCTCCCCACTCTGTCTCTGGTGAATCCTCTCACCTCCTGTGACTCTGGCCTGTACCCCAGTTCTTGTATGCATAAATACATAAATTTTTTAAAAAAATTTAAATAAAAAATAAAAAAATAAATTCCTTACAATTTAAGAAATGTGTCTTTGTTCAGTATTTTTAGAGCAATTTGAGTCCAATCTGATTTCCATTCCTCATTTTTTCCCTTTATTCACTACTCAAAAAAACTCTCCCTTTCTTGACTATTCATCTGTTTACCTATATACCTTTCATTCTTCAATACAAAATATACCCTAATGTCTTTGGTGTTGATATGTATATCCTGGTGTCATTTACGGTTTAAAATTATGTTATTGATGTTCTCTTAAATTTTTTAAAATTTATAATTTTCTTTGACTATTATATTGGCAAATATGTATTTAGTGAGTGAGATGTGGCAAATAATTCATTATGTGTTCATGGATAAGGCATCATCACTTCCATTTCATGCTGTTAGTTTTTTCTTTCTTACATAAAGCATGACATGACTTTTTTTAAGTTTTATTTAATGTCTATAGCAAGTCACTTTTTCAAAGACTGTTCTTTCTTCTAACATTCACAATATGGTTCTTCTATTAGCTATCATTTTTAAGGTCACAAAAGTCTTACTTGTTTTAAGAAGGAGAGCACCAGCAACTCTGTTTAAGCAAACAGAATAGTTAAACTTATTCAGTGTATTAGGTGTGTAATAACATAATTGTGGTGGCAGAGCGAATTCTTCTATCATTCATGTATATGTAAGATCAAATAAATGCTGAACATTTCATGGTTTCTGGGGGGGTCAAACCACAACTTTTTTATGGAGATGAAGAAGGAGATAGGAGATTCAGATGTTATGTGTTAAAATATGTTAGAAAAATGTTGAAAGTTATACAACTGCAGGTTGCTTATTTTGTATTTACATTCAGTAAAATTAAAGAATTGTATGTACTTCCATACTGAATGCTGAGATAGGATAAACATATATAAAATAAAATTACACATGAATGGTCTACAAAATGAAGGTATGTGCTCATTATCAGATACAATTTTAATTTTGTAATATAATATTCCCATAGGTGATTATTTTAATATTGACTGAATAAACATAACAACTTCACTAGAAAATTCTGCCTTTATAAAGAAACTTACTATCTCAGATAACCTATTTTTAGAAGCTAATGAAATTTAAAAAGATTGGGTGGATCATTAAAAATATCCACTAGTCCTCTCTTTCAATTTCATTTCACTGACTACATAAAAGGATTAGAATCTGACTTTAGTGCCTTGAGTATTTTAATTAAAGTGTTATATTTAATGTTGAAGAAATGTAAGTTTTAGATCATTGCAGACAAGTACTTATAAAAGCTCTTTGAATAATAAAAGTAGAAGTTATCAGTATATGATTTCTCTGAGAAATTACTTTTGCTAAGATAATAAAAAGAGTGCACTGGATGAGCAAGCAAATCATACTGGTTGATTGTTGTCGGACCTGGGCATGTTTCTGCTAAACCTAAATAATATCAAGTGATTAAAGATTTCTACTCAAAAATCAGCAAAACATTAAGTCTACATCCTAGAAAGGCAGCACTTTATAAGTGACTCAACTTGCTTTCTCCAAGTGATGAATGCATTGGAACATAAGAAAAGATTGAAAGCCAAAGGGTCAAGGAAGTTTCTGGTGATCGCAGATACACCAGCACATGCACGGGGCCACACTGAGGTATGAGTTGAGCAGGCGTGCAAGCAACACTGCTGCTCAGCGAGCAGCCCTCTTGCTGTGGTTGATCATACGACAATGGTAGGAGAAGCAGGGTCCAGGGAGACAAAGGGCATTCATCTTTAAGGGGAACAGGACTTCAAAGGGATCAAAGGGTAATCAGTTTTATGGGGAACAGGGGAGGACAGGCTGGCCATGTACACAGGGGGTACTCTCTGTGCAGGTGCTTGATATAATTCCTGAGCTACTCCCAGACCATCTTGGATCCTGACCACACAGTCAGTCAACCAAGGTGTCCCTGGTCACCTGTGATGTGGGCCATTGTCCCGAGGCAGTCATGCAGGAGTGGCCTTAGCCAATTCTTTCACACACACATAAGTGCACAGAGGGACTTAGCGCACACAGAACAGGCTTTAAGTAGGAGAAGGGCCGCAGAAATTGTCACAGTTAGGTACAGTGTCTGATACAGTGATGTTTGAATCTAGTTTGGAGTAGGTGGAAGGGAGCGAGTTGATAAATGTGCAGCTGATTTTTAACTAGTATACCCTGAGATAGCTAGAATGATTGCTTCTT
This sequence comes from Galemys pyrenaicus, assembly GCA_019455555.1. Lineage (NCBI taxonomy): Eukaryota > Metazoa > Chordata > Mammalia > Eulipotyphla > Talpidae > Galemys > Galemys pyrenaicus. Next base: position 6,213,997 of record JAGFMF010011466.1, on the reverse strand, counting down.
TCTGAACGATCTGTGCCTGACCCATACCTATTGTTAAATATTTTGAAAATCACCATTGGGTACATTCATTTGTTTTGTATGTTATGCATTTAACCTTTCATTTTTTTTCAACTTAAAATTCAATGAACTCTTAGAATATTGATATAATAAAAGAAAGCTTACAAACTTTTGTTGTTTGTTTGCTTGTAAAATAATGGAAGAGCATGATAAAAGTCAGAACAAAGATAAACTTATTCAGCTCTCAAGTGAGGGTTTGGGGGGAAATACAGAACCTCTGATTTCAGGCAGATTGCCCACGATGTGGAAAACAACTCTTCCACCTCTCATTAAGAGCTAAGTACTGCAAACATCAGTATTTTTTTTTAATTTTTAAGAGCTTTCTTCTTATTTGTCAGCTTTACACTACTACCTTTTTCTTATTCACCTTTCATTAGCTTCCTTTGTTCATTGATTATAATACATATACTTGTATATGCATGCTTAAACAGACACACCAGTTAGATGACATTATTCAAAGTTTCAATTTTAATTTTAAAATTAAATTAATGTTACATTCATTTTATGACTCCCGGTATACACACATTGATATTTCAGTCAGCTTAATTAAGGTGAAGTTAACCTTTAGTTAGAAATGCAACAACCCTCAATGTGCTAGTAATTTATTAAGCACCAAATTAAAAGAAACTCGTATAAACAGAAGTGGATTTTTAGCTTCTTATTCTCTATGAAAATAACAACCCATCATTGTTTCCCAGAGCAAAATCTGGGGGGAATGTTGTTTCAGAACTGTTAGGAAAGTAGGTTTGAAATGCATTTGTAAACTGATATCTCCAAGAATGAAGACTAACTGGTTGGAAGTAACTCACTTACCAGTACAAGGTACAGAGATACAGTGATAGTGAGAAGTGCAATAACATAGATGCTTGCTTGCTGGCATGAAAGAGGGAGACAGTGGGACTTGATAGGTTTGAGGTACACCCATATCCTTCGTCTATGTCACTGGAGAAAACTTCTCAGCAAATGGGACTCTTCCCTGTGTGGTGGCCAAGTATAGATTTGAATTGAGGTGAACTGGCCATTAGAAGCTGAGTTTGGCTTTAGGTCTGAGTCACATCCTGTAATCCAGTTAATAATAGTGGATATTAGGAATAGAAAGGCACCCCCTGTACTATAAGCATATCAGCCATGAGAAAACATTGCAAAAGAAGTCATAACTTTTCCAAACTCAGTATCATTCAACCAGACAAGTATGTACTTGAAGAGCTGGAACAGTGAAAATTATTTTCCTATCTTTGGGTCTTTATAACCAGTGCTAACAATTCCAAAGAAAAGAATCAAAGTCATTACTCATTATAAACTATATTATTATAGTTCTCTATTATTTCAAAGATCTTGGGCACAAGGTTTTTTTTTTTTTCTTTTTCATTCTGAACAAAAGGAAAGAATCATTGCTGTGTTTTTTTACAGCTTTATTGAGATATAGTTGACACAATAAAGTGCATAGACTCAAAGTGTACGATTTGATAATATCCAAAACATAATCATCACAATGAAGATAATCATTCCAAAATTCCCTTGTGCCCCTTTGTCATCATACCTCGTTTCCCAGCAATGCAATCTGCTTTTTCAGCATAGATTAATTTGTATTAATATATACAAATTAATATATACAAATTATATAAATGGTATCATACAGTTTGTTCTCTTTTTGTCTGTCTTCTTTCATTCAACATTTTCTTTTTTGCTCAAACACGTGGTTGTGTGCATCAATGCTTTATCTTTTTTTATTGTTAAGTAGCATTTCATTTATGCATGGACCACAACTTGCTTTATTCATCCACCTGTCGCTCGACATTTTGACTATTTCTAGTTTGTGCCTCTTACAAATAAATCATCTAGAACATTCATGCCCAAGTCCTTATGTAGCTAATGCTTTTGTTTCTTTTGGGTAAATATTTAGGATCGGGTGGGTTCTATGATAAGTTTGTAATGAAATTTCAAGAAATTACCAAATTGGTTGTAATGAAGACATAGTTTGTTTTTTCATTTGATTTTGGAGAAATGGAAAGAAATCTTTGCAATTTTGCATTTAACAATTGAAACTTTTTGATTTTTTTTTCCTTTCATGTTCCCTAGGAAATGTTTATCTTCACTTGTCATAGATCATCTGGAAATTTTTTTTTAAGTAAATATCTCCTGGGCCTTCTACTGACCTGTTTCTCATGTGAATAGTGGTGATAACTCACCAACCCAGGGAATCTTAGCTTCACAGACATTACATGAACCTTAGAGACTTACTATGCAGATTAATGGAGATTTCAGAAAGTTTACAATTAAGACACCCTAATGGTGACAAGGAGCAGGATTGTGCTGGTTAAAAGTCAGTGATAGGACCCTGGAACGAGAAAAACCAAACCAAACAGAAATGCCTGTGCCTTTCAAACCGTATGCATGATGTTCTCCTCCTCATCCCACCCACATTTGTTCCAAGTACTTTAGATGTCAAAAACAGGTAAATTCATTTTGCTCCTCAGAGCCCTCACTGACATGTAGAAGAGAAAGGAGAGACATATTCTTAGTTTAAAAATATTCTTACAAAATAGGGGGAAAGCTGAAGGTCTAACCAGGGAACTCTGGGAGCAGGAATTGGCAGTTAGCTGGAGGGCGCACGCTTGGAGGGAGCATCGTCATGGACCCTTCCTTAGTTTCTGACCTATTTTGTGCTGTCTGCATGCAATCTAGGGGCTTCCTAAGAAGTTTAATGTATTCTATAGTTTCTGAGAAAGTTTAGATTGCAAGTTCACTATGAAGAAGGATGTACGAATTACAAGACCAAACATGGGCTAGTTGTCCCAACACTTTTACTGCTGTCCACCTGTTTACTGCTGGGAAGAAACCTCATTTACCAAACTCTGAAGTGTGCAAAGGCTTCCAACCTCGCTCCCCAATTTGCCCTTTTCCCTTCGGGCCTCCAGCAAGGGAGACCTGCTTGGTAAAGCAAGCAAAATGAAATCTGATGCCTGAAGTCTAAAGGAAGGTTGTCCAAACCCTGGGGAGATTGGCAGGCATCTCACCTGGCAGGGTGAGCAAAAAGAACTTTGAGGAGGCCTGAGAGAAGAGGGAAGGACTTTGTACTTACTGCAGATGTCACTCACCATCAGAGGCTCAGCGATGAGGAAAGCAGGCAGGAGGAGAACATGGCAAAGGGAACCCTGGAGAGTCACTCAACCCCTTGCCCTAGTACTGCAACCGTGATGGATTTTACTTCACAATTATGTTAATTCACTTCTTTAGGAAGTGAAGATTTTCCAGGTAGACCTGGTCACATGAGCCCTTCAGATCTGAGTTTAGAGGTCAGAGTCCAATAAATCAGCAAGATTCAAAGCGTGGCAGGGTTTCACTGCAAGGGAGAATCTCTACTGAAGATGGAGGAGTCATATGGCAAGGAATGTGGGCAGCCTCTAGGACTTGAGGGGCCCCTGGGTGATAGTCAGTGAAGAAACAGGACTTCAGTCCAACAACCACAAGGAGCTGAATGTTGCCAGAAATCTGATCGACAGAATAGTGAATTAACAAATGAGTGTTATATTTGAAGCTGTTAAGTGTGTGATAACTTGTTATGCAGCAGCAGAAAACATAAATAAATATATGTTTAGGTTTGTATATGTACCTATTTATATGTTTTTTTCATTTATATTATTTCCCTGGGATATAGTTCCCAAATATAGAATAATTCTTGGCTCTTTTAAACATGTCTACATTGTATGTCATTTTATCCCTCTGATTCAGTGGTTATGTAACATGGTGGTCCTACCCCCCCCAAAAAACTTCCAAAATCCTTGTCCCACCCTAACTAAAGTAGAACTAAGCAAGAATTTAAAAATGCTAAAAAAGAAAAAAAAAAAAAAAGAAGCAGGATAAAAAGCAGCAAGAAAACCTGAAAAAAGTACATGGAGCAGAGGGACATGTAAAAAAAAACTGCATTTATTTCTTAATCTTAAACTAGTTAAAACAGATGCAAGTAAAAGACCTGTGGGAGCTTAATAATGGCAACTTTCATCTTAATTTTAATTTTACTCTTTTCCTCACAAATTTGTCTAGCACTTTTTAACCCTTTTCTATGAATCGCCACTAAAAAGTCCTTTAAACTTTTGGCAGGCTTTTAAGCCTTACTTTAAGTCAATTCTATTTAACTAAACTTTTACCCTCAAAAAAATAAGTAACTCTAAATGCTTAACTTACTAACTATATTCTTTGTCTTTTCTGTATTATTCCCTAATTATATTAAAGATCCTTTCCATGAAAAGTTTTATATGTTTGTCTTAATGCAACAAGTAGCAAAACCTATTTTAAAAAAACAAATTTAAAAATTCTAAAGTGCCCCTCTCCCTACCCTATAACAGGTAGAAGTTACTATCTATTAAGCAAAGCCTTGGGAAACCCTAGGATTGAATGACTGCTGGTATCCAAATGCACTGAAAAAATCCCTTCCTGTTAAAATGGCCAACAAGACCTAGTATAATTAGGTGCTGTGCACTTTTTTAGCTTCTAATACTGCCGTTCCTGTACTAATGATGTTTCAACCAGCTCAGCCAGAGTAGAAACTGGAGATGAGGGAGGGGGGAAGGAGAGAGAGACAGAGAAAGAGAAAGAGAGACAAGACCTGTTTACACTGCAGGGGTTTCTGTACAAGTCTCAAATTTATTTGGCAGGCAGTCCTCAGGGTTATTTTCCTCTCTCACTCTCTCTCAGAAACCCCAGCTTTGCTGTTAAAGACTTCCAACTGATCAGGTCAGGCTGACCTGGGTAATCCAGGATAATCTCCTTACTTAAAGACAACTACTAAGGGACTTTATGTACATCTGCAAAATCCCTTTGCGGCAACACTGAAATCATTGTTTGAATAACTAGGGACCATAGCCTAGAAAAGTTGACACATCAAAAAACCATTACACTCTTTTAGCTCAGTTATTAACTCCAGCCTCCTGAATTCTGTTTTTCTTATCTCAAACTCTCTTTATCTGGATTGTCCTGTGGACAATTCAGGTCTCAAAAAATGAATTGAGGAGTGTCCATTCCTATTAATATTTTCTTAAAGAGCTATGTGACATTGATATTATTTCTTTTCCATATGTTTGAGAGTCATCACTAGTAAAGCCTTCTGAACCTATTTTTTTCTTTTATATCTCTAAATATGACCTCACAACCCAGTCTCCCTATTGATGTCACACCCAATATCAGTCATTCCCTCCCATAGTTATAGAAGAGTCTTAGAAGGCTAACTTACTAGCAGTTGGAGGGCCTAGGACTTGAACTTGGGCAGACAGGCTCAAGCACTACACCTTTGAAACAATGAGATAAATCAATCTATCAATCAACCAGTTTATCTCTCTGTTTTAGAGTTATAAATCACTATCTTCATTATGATGAAAGGACAACTTGGGACTATGATGCAGAACAGGCAGTCACAAAAATGAACAAGTGGAAATACAGACACAATGATTAGAATGAGGACAAGATAGAAAAAACAAACAAATAATCTAGGATAGAAATTGGCAAAGTAAGACCCATGAGTCAAGTCCAGCCCATTACTTAATATTTTATTTATTGAAAAAAATAACGAACACATGAAAATTAACTAGAGAAATGCAAATTAACATCATGGCACGATAATATTATCTACACCTATGGTCTACATACCTATTAAGACAACTGAAATTAAAAAATAATGATGATGTCTAATGCTGGAACAGATGTGGAGAAATGGATCTCTCATACATTGCTGGAGAAATGAAAAATAATAGTCACTTTGGAAAATCATTTGACAGTTTTTGAAAAGCTAAATATCTATTTATCATATAACCCAGCATTTACTCTGGGGAAATGAAAACTTATGTATGTACAAAAATGTGCGCATGAAGGTATATAGCAGCTATATTTGTAAAAGCTAAAAATTGGAAACAATTCAATGTCATGGTTAAATAAATCATGGTACTGCTATACCATGGAATACTACTCAGTAGGGAAAAGGAATAAGCTATTACTATATGCAACAATTTGAATGGATCTCAAGGACATTATGTTGAGTGATAAAAGCCAATTTTAAAAGTCACATACTGTGGATTCCCTTATATAACATTCTTGAAATGATGAAATTATAGAAATGGAAAATAAATTAGTTTGTAAGAGTGGAGGGTGAATTTGGCTATAAATAGGAATCTAGTGATGGAACAACCCTGAAAGAATATATAGCAAATAATTCTCTTTACTAAATTCAAATGGTCATAAATGTTGGAATATTAGTTACTTCTGGTGCCATAGGTTAGGATAGAAGTTGATCAGAGATACATGAGGGGATCTTCTATGAAGCTGGAGAAGTCAATATCTTGTCCTATATCTAGTCCTATATGTATATGATATATATGTATGCAAAGAGATATATACAAATACATTCAAATGCAAACATTTATCAAACTGTATGCTTGAAATTTATGCTAGCCTCAATAAAAAATTATAGTAGGTGTTATGTAATAATCCTTAAGAAATAAAAACTAGTTTTAATCTTTGAAAATATGAATTGAGTCAATTTCATTTAACTTAGTGAAATCAAAATGTTTTAAAATTCCTATTCACATTTGTTATTTAAAGGATGAATATTTTCATATAATCCAAGCAAAAAAAAATTCCTTCAAACAAAGCAGATATAAATACTTTTCTGTTTCTCTCAGAGTTTTTTATTAGGGCTTTTCAGTCTGCAGGAACTAAATTCAATTTCATACTTGAAAACTTTCCCCTGCCAGATGTAGGATCTGCCTGTTTGCCACTTATAATTTAAAGGTGCTAAATTCAGATACTTTCTGTGTTTCTCTAGAGATCACCTTTCTTTCTATAGATGGGGCAATTTCAAAATGGGCTTCTATTCTGCTGCCACTAACTCTCAGATATGAAAGTGGAGAACTTAAGGGATTTGGAAGGAGATATTTCATGGGGTCATGGAAAATGTGACTTTCACCAGGAATCGCACTGTTTTATATGATGTGATAAAAGACTCATTTTTGAGGTGTTCTGGAATCAGTGGTATTTGATGTTATTTTATCTTCTTATGGTATACTACCAGGGATGATTCCAAAGATTTCTCAGCGTAATTTTAAACAGTATCCATTCTTGAAAGGTTTTTGCCTGTATTAATTGAATTAAGATAAAAACTAAAAAAAAAAAAAATTCTGTATCAGTCATGCCTAAAACAGGTCATACCCAAAAGTCAGTGTTAATTTCATAATAAAAAGTAACTATGAATTTTGCCACAGTGGACACCTATTGCTTTGTCTTCACAGCCTGCCCATTCTTCTGGGAGCACGCCCCAGTTTCTGGGAGCTTCTTTTTCATGATTGCTGTGGGGTTCCCAGCTAGTATCCACCCATTGCTCCCCTGTGCTTAGTCATATTTGTTCATTCCAGCGGTAATATCTGATTGACTGATGACAGTTATTTTTGCTTGAAAACTGAGAAAGTGAATTAGGCCGCTTCCACAGGTAAAATAAGCACTGTTGAGAAATTGTTAGTGGTCATATTTCTTACCAAAACTGAAATGAAGAAGAGCATATGCCCTTCAACCTGCCATAGTCCTTCCTCTCAGGCCCAAAGACTGACTTTTTGACCTTTATGCTAAGACTTTCTTCCTCTGGGGTGTTAACAGTCAACAGGAGAGCAAAATACAGCAAGTCTAAATTGCTCTGTTTCCTTAAGATTAATTTTCTGTAACTACAAAGGAAGAGAATGAATGAATACGATGTTCTTGCACCACCACATAAAAGTTTTGCTCACTTGCTACTTTGAAATAATCTCTTTAGGGGGTGGACAAAGCAACCAATTGAAAAAGAGAAGCAGGAATTTTATGTAATCACCATCAGGTGTCTTTCAGGTTTCAGGTTACCTTGAGGATAACTGCTGAACAGTTAGTGGCAGTGATGCTTCACAGTGGGTGAACTTTTCTCTCCTGGTAAGGCTGAGAGTCAGGGTGACCCCTTTGAAACAGTTAAATAGTGGCTGCATCACCAGCAGAGAATGAAGAATAAAATGGAGGGTAGCTTCAAATTTTTCCCCAGTGGTGTCTTGAATAAAAATAGTATTTTGTCCAAAACCTTTTCTGATGGACATTTCTAAAGTTCTAAACCTTCTTGTGAGTTTCTTAAAAGAGTCTGTTAATTCACTTGCTTCCTAGCTGAGAGCAAGAATTCTCCTCTAATCGTTAGCTAGGATTTACTCTAAAACATCTGCTCATCCATAGGAAGTCTGTGAGAAGATTCAGAATTCTTACACATAGGTAATATGAAAGAGGAATGCAAGCTGAGTATCTACGAGACAAGCATGAATGCATGTTCGCTGCTGAATCCCCAACATTGGTGCAGTGCCTGGTAGGTAGTAGGTTCCTAATAAATATTTATTGAATGGGTGAGTGAATAGGCTTCTTGTTGAAATATTTCATAATATGTGCAAAAATTTGCATGCAGAGTAGTTTGAAAAGTCTTTCTAAAAATTGTAAGAAAAAGTCTACTTCATTCTACCCAATCAGTGGAATAGGTCTGAGTAGCATCCTTTAAGAGGACCGTACATTAAAATTCTTGCACCCCCTAATGGCCATCCATGGGATCACACTGCAGAATTAGAAATAACCAAGTTGGAAATGGAACCATATTTTCAAGAAAATTGTAGTCTGGATAACAGACACAGAGAAGAACATCAAAATCAAAACTTATATTTTTTATTATCTCCAAGGAGGGACAAATTATCTCTATTTCTGAACAAGCTCTCTATAGGTTTAAAGGAACATCACACATTAACAGAAGAAATCCTTCACAAGTCAGTCCTTAAAACAGCAAATTACAGAATGGCAGAAGACTTCACTCAATGGATGTTAGATAAGCTAACTTAGTTTTCTCTTGGACAAAAGACCCTAGTAGCTAAAGCAGTCCTGGAAGAAGAAGGAGAAGGGAGATATCACACTCCCAGAATTCAAGCTTTCCTACAAAGTTAAGTAATCAAAAAATTATGATATTAGAATAAAAATAGACACAAAGACCAATATAATAGAATAGAGATAAAACCCACTTGCATATGGACAGTTATTTTATGACAAAGGCGCCAAGAATATACAATGGAGAAAGTAAAGTCTCATCAAGAAACGGTGCAAAAAAATGAAAATGGACTATTCATTTACATCATTTACAAAAATTAACTCAAGTGGATTAGCCTTGAAAGTAAGACATGAAACAATAAAATAAAGAGAAGAAAACATAAGAACACTCTGTGTCCCTGGTTTCAGAGATGTCTTTGGGGATTTAACTCCAATTACAAGGAAAACAAAATGAAAATAAACATCTGGGTCTTCATCAAACTAAAAAGTTTCTGTACATCAGAAGAAACTATCATAAAAACAAAACAAACAAAAAACACCCCACCCAAAGGGATAAAATATTTGCTCACCATATATCCAACAAAGGACTAATATCCAAGATCCACAAAGAACTCATACAACCTAACAATAAGAATATAGAGAACCAAAACAAAAACATGGACAGAAGATTTAAGCAGAAAATTCTCCAAAGAAGACATAGAGATGACCAACAGTCACATGAAAATAATGTTCATCATCACTTATCAGGAAAATGCAAATTGAAACCACAGTGAGAAATCCACCTTACACCTGTAGGAACTGTCCATATTAAAAAGACTAGCTATAAGAAGGGTAGGAAAGGGTGTGGAGAAAAAGGAACCTTAGTTCATTGTTAGTGAGAATATAAACTGGTCTCACCCCTGTGGAAAACAATATGGAACTTTTGCAAACTTTTAAAAATAGGTCTATTATATGATTCAGTAATTTACTCCTAGATATCTTACCCAAAGAATACAAAAACACTAATTTAGAGAAATATAAACATTCCTATTTTCATTGCAGCATCATTTACAGTAACCCAATAACAGAGGAGAACATTAAGATGAGGTATATGTATAGATGTATATAAACAATAAGTAAATAACTGGATGTATGTTACAGAAAGCCCAAATCTGAGTATTATAGAGAGGCAAGTACAGATGCAGAAAGCCCACACGAAGGCTCTAGGAAAGAAATGATCCTAGTCTATGTTAGTTCAGTAAGGCACTAATGAGAAATTTCAAAATTAAAAAGAGAAATTAATAATTTTTAAAGAAGTATGTTTTGAAAGCTGAGTCAGTTTTATGTGCTGTTAGATTATAGGGCAAACAGAGTAGCCAAGGTTGACTGCAAGAGTTTTGCTCTGAGCTGAAATGGTGACGGGGCAGTCTTAGCAGAATAAAGAATTCAGTTTTGTAATCGGTAATTCTTCCCTCTTTATAGCTGAGTAGCATTCCATTTTATGGCTATCCCATACCTTGCCTATTTATTTAGTGATTGATGGATGCTTGGGTAGTATCTCTTTTGGGGCTATTATGAATCAAACCTTCTAAAAATATTCTTAAATGTATCTTTAATGACTATGTGAACAAATTTCTGTTCAGCATATATTTATAATAGAATAGAATAGAATTCTTGGATATTAGGGTAATGTTAAATTCTATGATTTCTATCTGATTCTTGTTTATATATTCCAGTTTTCTTATGAAGTTATCCTTTTGAACATATTAGTCATCAACATTTTAAAGTCCCTTCTCTGATAGCTCTAGTGACCTTCTCATCTGTGAATCTGCCTCTGCTGTCAGTTTTACTGTTGATCCAGTCTCTTAGGAAAGCTTTCTCATTTCCTGTTGAGTGCTATATGCTATGTGTCAAAATATAGTGTGATGTTTTCTTTCTCGAAAGTGGCTCAGCCTCTCCTCTTGTACACTGGTAGTGAGGCAATAGTTGCCTTAATCCATTAAGGCACTGAGCTTCAAGGTTAGGTTATACTTTTTTTTTTTTTTGCAAAAGTCAGTCTACCTTTAATCCTCTCTGCTTCAAGGGTGAGGGACATTGGGGTTTCTAACTGACCTCAATGTGGTTCATTAGCCCTCTCTCCCATCTTAAATTAAAAATTTTTATTTTCTCAGTGCATAGAAAGTGTAGAAAATTCTGTTTTACTCTCTGTTTTCCTTCCCAGTGTCTTATGCCCTGTTTAAGCACCTGACAGATGTTTTCAAGTAAACCAACAGCATCACACTCACTTCCAAGAACTGGCTTCTCTAACTGGGCTCTTAAGGCTCTTTGTCAGCCCCAAACTCCAATTTCCTCCCCAGGTCTGTGAGATTGCTGAAATTTCTGCTGGCTGTAAACAATAATTCTTTTTCCCCTGGATTGGTATCAAGAGTTTGTAAACTGTCTGTTCACCAATCTTCCATTCTCTTTCTCTAGAATCTTGGTCCCCAAAGTCTTTTTTGCCTCAGCGGTTTTCTGTGACCTTCAAACAGATGGAGTTTTATATTTTATCTGACTTTCCTAGTCAATCTGTGAGAGCATAAATCTGTTGCAAGCCACTTAATCATAATCAGGATGTAAATTCCCTCTCATTTAATTTCAATAATGTTCATCATATAGCACATATATGTCTTATTTTAATTTTTATCTTACATTACTATTTGTTAATTTCCATGTATCTATCACCTTTTTCACTAAGTTTTTAAAGCCCTAGTTATTAAAAAATATGTGGGATTCAGCCAATAGCATACCAAGAAAAAAGTCCAGAAGCGTATATATTTTCATGTTAAAATAAGTCAAACAAAAAAATTAGAACATCCCAAAAAGAGCAGGAAGATGACATCAAGGCTAAAGAAGGTATTAATGAAATTATTAAACAAATTTATTAAGATAATGAAAAGACAAACCAGGGACTGGCATTTTTGAAATGGGTTGTCTTTTGTTGTTGCTGTGTTGTAAGAGTTCTTATGTATTCTGTATACAAATATCCTCTCAGAGATATGATCTGCAACATTTTTCTCCTAAGCATTAAAAGTTTGAGATGGGGGCCTCCCTGGTGGCGCAGTGGGTTAAGCAACGCACTGTGAAGCAAACCGCAGCCACTGCAGCTCGAGTTCAATCCCTGCTGCCAGCCAGGGAGGAGTTTGATCCCTGCTGCCGGCCAGGGAGGGGACCCACATGGTGCAGCAGACCTCTTCTGCTGTGCCCGCTGCTCCCCTCAGCAGTGTACTTCAGTTGATCTGCCTGTTCTGTTCCCCGCTCTCTGTGGTGAATCCTCTCACCTCCCACAACTCTGACCTGTACCCCAGTGCTTGTATGCATAAATAAATAAATCTTTAAAAAAAAAAAGTTTGAGATGTTTATAATTGATTCAGTTTCTAGGTCTCCGAGTCTTTTAGAGAACAAATATCTGACTTTCCTAAGAATGAATTGTTGATAGACACGGAATATATAAAGTTTTAAATGACTTTACTACATTATAAAGTATAAACTATCTCATCTCCAAAGATCTAGGTTTAATATTGAAACTTTTCATATTTTACTTCAGTAATTCAATTTTAATAAGGAGTCATTTCATTTTCCTGTGTCTTAAGAAGAAATTTTATTAATGATGCATAGTCCCCAGACTAGAATAACTATATCAGAATCTCTGCAGAAAAAATTGACAATATATATTTCAACTTAAAAAATAATTTAATCAAATCACACCCTGACTCCCTTTTGTCTAACCTGGACCTCCATGCAGCAGGGACCCGTGTCAAGAGGCACACAGATGTCCCAGCACAACGTGTTAGGAAGTCTGTCAATAAAGGGACTGACGAAATGATCCCTAAGCAGATTCTCACACTGAAAACATCCCTGTATTCATTCAACAATATCTATCAAGACCTGCTACAAGTCCAGCACTACTCTAGACACCAGATGTCAATGGAGAGTGAAAAGTTATTGGATCCATATTAGTGGGGAAGAGACATTCATGAAGTAGAATGTAGTTTTACAATAGACGGTGCTGTGCTAGAGAACAATTAGAGCAACTTGGACACAGGGGCATTTCTACTTTTTCTGAGGACTGATTTGGAGTTGAGCAAACAAAAGGAAGGCTAAGAGCCTTTCACTGCACTGAGCTGGTCTTGAGAAGTGAGTGCTGGGCTCTTCCTGAGCAGATGGTCTGAGCAGGCTGGAGGTGTAATCCCAAGTTTGTTGGAAAAACAGGCTTGGCTCAGATCTCGCTCTAGTTACCTCCAGTTATGTGACCTCAGGTAAGTCATTTAACTTCTCTGATCCTATTAAGTGGAAATCATTCTTACCTAACAGGATAGCTGTGAAGGTTAAAGAAGCATAAATAAAATAGCCAAACAGTGCTTTGCCTCTGGCCACTCCAAATATTTGGACAAAATAAACGAGACTATTCTGTCCATCTTTGCCTCTGGCTCTAATATCTCACCCACCCTGTCCTGGGTCCCTGGCTCCTGGTGCCTAGATGGAATTCAACCCCTCACTACTCCCCTGTTTAAGAAAGCTTAAGTCACAACTTTCTTCTGCCACTGTGTATGATCTCCTCTATTGCCTTTTTTCCCCCAGAGGGATCAATAATGAAAAATTAAGTACTGTAATTCATATTTACAAAGAAAATTTAATAATTCCTTCTGAATAGAGAGTATGATTTTCTTATGTGTTCCATCAAAGACAAAACTCTGTATTCATACAGTCATTAAATATTTACTGAACAACTACAGATTGGGCACACAATAGTCAACAAAAGTAGGCACCATCGCTGCCTTCATCGAACTTGGTCTCTAGTAGGGGAAGACTGACATTTGTCACCAGAAATTAGGGTATTGTTTTATTGGGGACATTTTCTGAAGTTTCTACAACTTGCTTATAGATGTCCTCTTGCACTGATATTGGCAGAGGTTACAACAGGGTGTACGAATTATTCTTGTATATATGAAGCTCATCAGATATTCTGTTCATCACTACAGGCTTTTAGTTACAACCTGAATCTCCTGATAAAAGAAATGATATGCTTGATGGCTTCAGCCTCACTATGATCTTTCTGGTTTTAGCTTGTATAATTGCTCCCTGTGCCTTCAGCATTCTACCAGGTTAGCGATAGAAAAGTCAATTTGATTAAACATCCACGTCTATTATACTCCACACATTCAAAGGTGATATTGCTTCTCTCCTTTCTGTGACTGCTGTTTTCTTAAGCCTTACTCACTGGATTGTAAGGAAAAGCAAACCAAAAAACAAATCTCAAAAGTCCCAGCAAGTGGTGTCTCAGTCTCTACTGGTTTAAACCTTTGAATTTCCTTTGACTACCTGCATTATTTGAGGTAAATATTCAGAAAATTAGAACATCATCTCCCTCTCACAAAAGTTTCTCCCTTCTATCTTCTTCTCATTGTGACAAATGACCTTAAAGGGGAATTTAGGGATTTCTTTTCAATGGGACAGGAAAGGCCTCTCTACATCTTGCATTCTGAGTTCTTTTGAACTCCACTTGTGGTATATGAAACTTGTTTGTCTCTGGACAAGAGCCTCTGAACTCCTGAGGTCCCTGACAATAACACTGGTTCCATCTAGCCTTTGGGATAAGGAGACGTCTTTGAATTCATCAGACATCAAGGGTCCTTCAAGCTTTCTTATCTGCTGTCCTAAGGGAGTACAAGATGTCTTCTAGAGTTCCAATCTTATGTCTGCATCCCAGCCAGCATAAAGTGCAAGTTTCTGCTTTTTAGGTCGCATCCAGGAAGTCACACACGCTACTTTTGTTTATATCCCACCAGTCAGAACGTAGTCACGTGGTTATGCTTGTTGCAAGTCAGGTTGGCCAGGACTGGTAGCTATTCTGAGTGGCTATGAAGCCAAATAATATTTGGAGTTCCCACTACAGAAGAAGAAGAGGAACATGCTGAGATTGTTGGTAACCCATTTTCTATCTGTTTAGGAATACAACCTTGAAATTGTACTCAAACAGGAGCAATCTCAATCCTAGAACCCCATAATAAGGGATTTTTCCTGGAATTCCTCCTAATGCCAAGAGTTATATCAATCCATATTCTAAAGAACCACTATAAGTATTTAAAATAAAAGAAACTGGGCCTTCCTGGTGGCGCAGTGGGTTAAGCAAAGCACTATGAAGCAAACCGCAGCCAGTGCAGCACGAGTTCGATCCCTGCTGCCGACCAGGTGGGGGGACCCACATGGCACAGCAGACCTCTCCTGCTGTGCCCGCTGCTCCCCTCCCAGTGTACTTCAGTTGATCTGCCTGTTCTGTTCCCCACTCTCTGTGGTGAATACTCTCACCCCCCCCCAACACCTCTGGCCTGTACCCCAGTGCTTGTATGCATAAATAAATCTTTTAAAAAAAAAAGAAAAGAAAAGAAACTGAATGCAGGAAATTGCCTACCTTGGTGATGGGGAAGCTGAAAAGTCCAATAGAATGTGGTTAGGCCACCCAGAAATTAAACTCAGTTGGCAGCTACATCGAGACCATGTCCATAGCAAAAACCCAATTTTCCCTTCCCTTACTCAACAGGACCAACCATCCCAGACAGCCATTAGTCCTGTTTCAGTGACTGCTTTGTCTATTGTTTCAATGGCAAAGGACTGAGGATTATGCTTCAAACCTAAATAGGGGTTATTGTGTGTGGAACTATACCTCCCTTGGGAATGAAGACCTTTAAATCAACATAGCCCATGATTCCAGAGTGGAAGCAACATTTCTGCTAATAGGTTAGTAAGTATAATAATGAGAGCATTCACTGCTGCTCTGTTCTCAGGCTCTAAGGAACTGTCACAGGTTGAGAGTATACCACATTCTGTAGGCCAGTGCCCAACCATGCAGGGTTTCCACTGCCAGCTGGCAACACATTTATCTTAAAGGACCAGCTTGCTCTCAGTGATGGAGAGAGTGAGTCAGGACATTCTAGAGGTGAGAAGCAAGTATCATAATTTCCATTCTGTGAAATGGGTTTTTCAGCCAGATGCTATGATGTGTAGAATTCTTGATGGATGATAAGGCATTCAGTAAGTCCACAGATAGGGGTACTGGAGCTGGTAGAAAAATCAAGTCCATTTTCTATACAGGAACCTATTCCAGTGAGGCAAAGTACTACCTCTTCTATGAAGAAGTAGGTCCAGTATTATCAACTTAGTATTCTCCAGTTTTCCCTCAAAATTTGTATTAATGATCATTCTGGGGGCCTCCCTGGTAGTGCAAGGGGTTAAGTTGCAACACTATGGAGCAATCTGCAGCATGAGTTTGGATCCCAGCCTGCTAGGGAGCTGAACCACATGGCAAGGCAGACCGCTCCTGTCTTGCTCGCTGCTTCCCTCAGCAGTGTATTTCAGTACATCCGCCTGTTCTGTTCCCCACTCTGTCTCTGGTGAGTCCTCTCACACACACACAACCACCACACCTCTGGCCTGTACCCCAATTCTTGTATGCATAGACAAATAAACCTTTAAAAATATTATAATTCTGAAAAAAATCAAAAGAAAAAGAAAAATAGTATCATTCTGGAAGAAATAGTCATCTACTGTGAGTGTGTGTGTGTGTGCGTGTGTGTGTTTGTTTGCATCTTTCTTTGAAGGGAGACATTTTTGGTTTTATTTTCAAGTTGTATTTTTTTTAATTGATGTAACATTGTTTTTACAACACTGTATATGATATTAGGGATATGAGCTCACACCTCTTCACACCACACCCACCACCAAAGTATCAATGATCCTCCACCATCGTCCATAGGCCCCTCCACACTTTGTTTCTATCCCTAACTCCCCTTCTGGTAGCCTCAATTCCATGATCAGATTTCTAGAGTTTGTTGGGGTCTTGTCTGTTATTTCATTTTTTTAATATTCTAAATACAAGTGAAATAATTCAACATTTGTCTTTGTCCTTCCAACTTATTTTGTTCAGTGTAATCCTCCAGGGAGAAATTTTTAAGTGAAAAAATCAGTAACTATAAAATTCAAAAGAAAACAGGAAGTCCTAAAAAGACTTCAAAAAGACACCTTACTCAAATAAAGAATTAGACCCTGCTCCATAGCCCCCTGCCTGCATGCCAAATGTAGTCAGTAGCCTAGCACTTTCAGAAATAACAGTCTGGTAGTTCATAGATTTGTAAGTCTTAACTAGATGTCTAACATCCTGTTGAATGTACTGCTTGTTTTAGTCATTACTGAGATGTACTTGAACCAGGTGGTTTTCCTAGTATGAGGTCACCAATCTATTTCAAGCAACTTTATATCTGTGGAAAAGTTTGCAGATCATGACAGTGATTCTGGAATTAAGTTGCCGAGAAGCTAGTGAGGCTTTAACTTTACTTTTACCATATAAGATCTTCATATGATACATATAACCATATAGGCAGGGTCTGGTGCTTGGTCATTGCTTGATATATTCATCCATTAGTTCTTTTATACGATACTTTCTTTAAAAAGCTTCAAATTCCTTCATAACTTCATCTTAATTTACCCATAGATTTTGTTTTTGTTTCCTCACTCACACATTTTGCTTCTGTTCAGTACTTCCTGCTAAAAGAGTCCCTAAGTAAACATCACCTACTGACTGCTTAGCCTAAAACTGTCTATATTCTAAGTTGGTGCTTAGAACTGAAAGAGACACCATTGAGTCACAACAAAGATGTCCACTCTCACCACTACTGCTCAATGTAGTATTGAAATTCCTTGCTAGAGCAGACGACATGGTAATATATATACTTCTCCAAGAAAGCATGCAGATGGCCAATAGACAACCCGAAAAAATGCTCATCACCACTTATCATCAGGGAGATGCAAATCAAAACCACAATGAGATACCCCCTTACTCCTTTAGGAAAGGTGCATATGCATAAAAAAAAGCTAGAAACAACAAATGTTGTCAAGGACGTGGAGAAAAAGGAACACTTGTGTGCTCTTGATGGGGATGTAGACTGGTCCAGCCCTACGGAAGACAATATGAAGGTTCCTTAAAATATTTAAAATCAATCTACCATATTATCCAGAAATTCCACCCCTTGGTATTTATCTAAAGAATGCAAAAACACAAACTCAATGGGTTATGTGTACTCCTGTGTTCATTGCAGCACTATTTACAACAGTCAAGTTATGGAAACAACCTAAGTGCCCAATGACAGATGAGTGGATTAAGGATATCTGGTAGATGTCCATAATGGAATACTACTCAGTTAGAAAAAGAGATGAACTCTTGCCATTTGTGACAACACAGAAGGAACTGGAGGGGGATTATGCTATAAGCAAAATAGGTCAGAAGAAGAAAGACAAATAACAGGTGACTTCTGTCATGTGTGAAATATAGAAAAACAAAACAGAGGGGCAAACAAAACACATCATACAGTAGTCATAGCCAATTTTTAAAAAGGTGTGTGAGTGGGGTTGGTGATCGTCACTTATGTCCATCTTATCTTTCCCATCTATACCATCATTCTCCACATCCTTTATTTCTAATGTGCTTCAGAGTGGGTCAGGAAGGTAGACATGATAGATATCTATCAGGAAGATAGATAGGCATGCTTATTATATTTATTTGAAAATACAGAGAATATTGGGCTCTGAAAGGGAAGACGACAGATTCAAAACTTAGAGTTAACTTTCCATGAGAGAAGCTACAACGCTGAAGACAACTGGGTCCTGACTGAGAGATACAGAAAATTTAGATTTTGAAAAAGATCTAGTGACCATTTTTCAATGAGTAATAGGCCAAGCTCTCCCAATCAGTATGGTAGAATTGAAGAAATCAAGTATCCAGAATTTAAATTCTACTTTCTTATTCTCTCTTATAATGCAGAGCTCTTGCAGTGACAGTTTCCTCTGAAGACACGGGCTTCATCATAAGTGTCAATAAATATTTAGATTTTTCCTAGAAAATAAAATGCACACACATAGAGACTGAAAAAGGATTCAAAAGCTTGGAGAAATGATAAGAGAGTGTCCCAAAAGCTAATTATGTGGACAACTTGGTTTATGCTTTATATTTCAAAGGCAGGTTGACCTTATTCTCAGAACAGCTCCAATAAGACTTTCAGACTAGTATTATACAGAGGCTTAAATAAGTCCAAACTTCCAATTCATAATCAGATTATTTTAATAGACAGGGCAATCATTTCTTCAGTAGCAGGGTTTCCTGTGGTAACCATCAAAATAACTGCATTTCAACTGGCTTCAATAACCAGGTCAGTTTTCAATGACTGCCACTGCTTCCAAAAATACTCTAGGCTGATGGAGTACCTGTCATCTATGGCCTGCATGCTTTGAGAATAAGTCTTTCTGAACATCTGTGAGAATGGAAGTATTTCTTCTTATTAATGAGTTAATAAAATGGTGGCATTAAGACTTGCTTAACCTTAAACATAAGCTTTTGGTGATTAGAGAAAAAAATCAACGGCAAACACATTTAGGTTTAATATTTGAAGCATCTCTACTATTTTTTTCTCTTTTGACATACACCTATCCTAATCTGTTTATTGCCTAATGTAACCCCAAACACTTCCTTATTTGGCCAATCCCAATACTGGATGACAGTGAGGAAAATCTAAACTGGACGATGTAATGGACTATGGGGAGGTAGACTGGAGGGGTGCTTTGGTGGTAGGTGAGTGTAGTAACAACATCTGAAGGGGAAGATCCCATACCTCAAAAACACACACATTATAAATCAGTATTACTTAACTTTTAAAAATGGTAACTTCTACAGGATATTCAAAAACACATACATATATACGTAAACTGGATGACAGAAGAAAGGGGTGGTAAACATCAGTTGTGAGCTCTGAACTACTTGCCACAAGAGAACTTATAACCTGTTTCACTAACCCTCTGGCCTTAAGCCATTTCAGAGATTCTGAGATGCTTCAACCTTCACAAGATTCTCTAAAGTTTGGACTTCCACTTCCCTTCTAAGGAAGAAGTGAGATTGTCTTGCTCTTGTAGTTTATAAAGAGAGAAAGATAAGAGGAAACCAGCAGATCTGAGAAGCCAAAGGGTAGAGACTGAACGTGGAATCTCTCAGATTCCTTGGCTTCCTGTATCTCCAAGGCAGTTAGTTACTTGTTCAAGCCCCTGTTGCCTCTGTGGAGACCAACTCTAAGTGGGTTTGTTTTTTAAAAAAAAGATTTATTTTTATTTACTTATGCATACAAGAACTGGAGTGTAGACCAGGGGTGCAGAGGGTGAGAGTATTCACTGGAGACAGAGTGGGGAGCAGAACAGGCAGAGCTACTGAAATACACTGCTGAAGGGAGCAGGGGGTGCAGCAGGAGAGGTCTGCTGTGCCATGTGGGTCACCTCCCTGGCCAGGGACCAAACTCATGCTGCAGTGGCTGGCAATAGCTTGATAGTGCTGAGACTTTAACCTCTGTGCCACCAGGAAAACCCTTCCAAGTGGGTTTTTGAAAACTTCATGCAAGTGAAAAACAAACCACACTCTTACCTGATGTGCACACTATCACTATCAGCTGTTGCATCCTACCCCAGTGCTTCCCTGGTGACACTGAAGGGTGAAACATCACAGACCACATTCAGTAGCCACACATGCTAATCCAAACCACCTGTGAGATTTGTGTCCATTGAAACAAATATTTCACCATTTTGAGATGGGCACCTAGGGATAAATTCTTTTTCCTTCATCCTCATATACACTGAAAAAATATTTTTGCAACTCATTACAAAAGATGTCTATCCAAATGGACAATCCCATAATGACCCTGTATATCATCTTCATTTCCCTGTAATGGGTTTTGGGTTGTTGCAAATTTTTGACTATTGTAAGAAATAAATCTGTTATCATCCTTTAGTCAAATCCTTTTGCATATCCTTAATTATAGCCCATGCTCTTTCTATCAGACCATGCTGCCAAATTTATATCTCACATATATAGAACCCTATCGGTGCTAACAAGAAAATATGTCTAAGACACAGTGTTAAGTGATAAAAAAAAATGTTGAGGAACAGTGTGTATATTAAACCCCACATCTGTTAAAATATATTTATATATCTTTATACAAGCACAGAACATTTCTGAAAGAACACAAGGAATATTTTAGAGTGATTACTGCTTAGGATTGGTTCTTTGGTATCCAAGATGAGTGGAAGGAAATTTAATTTTATTTGTTTGGCTAAGTCATGCTTTTACCGCTTGCATAGATTACGTTTATAATACTCTTGCTGGAAATTATTTAAGAACTAAAAAATAAATTAATTAAAATTAAAAAAAGAACTAGTGGTCATAAATACTTGTGGTATTAGAAGTAGTAGAAGGAACATTATTAGAAACATCAACACTAGTAAAAATTATAGTAGTAAGAATAAAAAACAACAAACCCAGGACAAGTGATACTGCCTTTCCCTTTCTCTAAGAGTCTTTTTTTAAAACTCAGGAGTGCTTTGTCTCTTCAAGCTTAGGCTGCAGAACTTAATTATCCTGCCAAGGAATACACTTCTCCCATTTACCCCTCCATCTTTGAGTCTCTCTGAGCCCCAAAAGGCAGAAAATCAAACTATTATGTAAGTCACAAGTAGGGTCTGGGAATGTACTTCTGCCAGTCCTCCATGACTTTTATACAGTTTACTATTCCTCAGCCCTGTGGACTTCACTCTAGAAGCTGGGCAAAGTAAGGAGTTAGCTGAGAGTGGAACATGTGGGGTGGCTCATGGGGGACATAGTCCCTCAAAGATACGGGGTCTTGCACTCAGTCTCCAACATTCATTGCCAGTGTCCACTTACAGTTTTTTGTTGCATTGTCAATATGCTTACTTATATACAGGTCAGCCTCTGAAATTTCTACCCGGATCATCTTTACCACCTTGGTGTCAACGAAGGAGCTCAAGTACTTGCTTTTCTTACAGCCATACGTTCCCCTTTATGTACCTGAAGGATGCATGTTCTTTCCGTGGCTACCTTTCACTGAAGGTTATAAGTAACAACTTGCTTTTTTGTCCAAGGAAGCATTTTAACTTTAGCAACCAGGAAACATGGTACAGATGACAGCTCTGATCCATCAGGCTGTCTGAGGGAATGCACATGAACATTCCAGGCAGGGGCAACTCTTTTCCATACTTTGCCTGGACTTGGAATTGAGGAAAGTCAAATCTGTCCCTTTCCTGGAAACAACAGCTTCTCAGCGATTAACCAGGTTTACCAGCACCCCCCTCCATCACACCCAAATCTAGCTGATGAAAAGTTTTCAACCTTTCATCCCTACCTAGGTTACAGAATCCAGAGAGTTAGCATTTAGAATACTAAGGATAGTGCACATGATTCCATGTGCCATTGCAGTGAACTGGAGGTACATGAGGCAAAGACAGCAGTTTTTCTGATGAGGTAAATTTCTTTCCTCATTAGTGTCATATGGAACTTCAAAATTTGGTCCATATTGAGGAGACTTGGCATGGAATATCAATATCACACCAGCTGTGTGAATGTGAACATGTTGATAAACGTCTCTTAGCACTTTTGTATTACTAAGCATTTTTGTATTTCATCAAGTGGAAGATGGTAATATATGCATTTTAGGATTGAAAAAAATGTAGTTAAGTAAAATAGGCTAAATGCTATGAGATAAAATTCCAAATCTCACTGGTGTCATAGATGAGTCCTTGCTCGTGTAACTCAGTGGTTTAGTGATTCATGGTTTGGGTTCTTTCATTGCGACCCACTCTCCAGCTGATCCTCAGGCCCCCTCCCCATTCAGCCATGACATACATAATTTCTGCTCACCTTAGTTTGACCAGAACTCATCATTGCCTGGTTCGGGGAGTTTGGGAAATGTAGTCTCACTGTCTACCCTGGAAAAAAGAAAGGTTTTGGTGAACACTTAGTGATCACTGCCACAGGCTGACAGTCTGAGAGATAGCCGATTTATTTTTCCTCTCACATGGAGAACATCCTCAGCCTCTTCTGAAAGAGCGAGAACCCCAAGTCTCACACCTGCACACAGCTCAAAGTTCAGGATCTCAGCGTCACCATCTTAGGAATGAGGCACTGGCTTCAAATTCTGTGTGAGGCACCCAGATCTCTTATAAAGATCTAATAGTACCATAGGAGAGGGGAGAAACTGGGAAAGGGTTTGGCCCCTGATATGCACCTGGCAGGTATAAATTATTTTATCCACCGACATTCCCGTGACTTCAACTATAGTCCCATGTTGGTGAGGAATTCAGATAGTCAGACAAGGTAAGAAAAAACGCAGGTGAGGAGAGTGTTGTCAAGTAACTTTCCTAAAGTCGCATGGCCAGATAAACACTTTCAAAATGTTTGCCGTTTCTGGCATGTCTTTCTTAGATCCAGCATCATTACTAGTCCTCTTCGGTGTTCTAAAGACCGAGATTTTCTAGCTGAGCAGGCTGGACATCTTTTCCAGGAAACCCTGCGTGACGAATAACACCGTAGTGCATGGAAGGCACGCGGCAGGCTCTCTACAGATCCGGGAAGATAGTAAAGGAGAGTCCTGGAGCCTTTCAGGCTTTTAATGATCTCTCTACACCATTTGCAGTGAGGCAACCAGGTGCAGGGCAGGTAGAGGGGTGGGGGGTCTGGAGGCTGGCATGCCTCTCAGCCCCCCACAAATCTTTAGTCTCTTGGTCTCTCTGCCACATCGTCTCCTGCTGCTGTCCTCTGTGACACTGCCCTTACAGACTCAGCCTCTAGACTCGGGCGTGCCCACTTACGCATGCCCACATGGTGTTAACCATCAAGAGCACCCCAAACCCACGCTCCCAAGAGCCTCCTGCATTCAAGGCCTCAGGCGATAGCTACAGAGGCCAATGGCGCAAAAGATCGAGCAATCTTCATTTACCCTAGAAATATGCTGCCGTCATTTTGTAGTGTAAACATCTATGTGCGATGCTGTGTGGGTGTGTGGGTGTGTGGTCTGTTCCATGTCCCTGTGGACTGGCATTGTGGTTATGCCTTCTTCCAGCCTGTGGCCCCTCTTTCCACCTTCCTGTTCGCACTGAACTGAAGGCCGGGCCCACACCTGGCTTTGCTCAGCATCCAGCACGGGACCTGTTTGCACAGAAATTTGAAAGATGGGTCAGCAGTATGTTGGAGGGTAAAGAGAGTCCTAGTTTCTCAGAAACAGGGAGCTGGTAATGTCCTGCTCCCATTTCTGCTTCCCACACATGTATGACCTTGAAACGTTCTCTTCCCTTCTCTAAATGTCAGTTGGTATGGATGGAGCTAGAAGGGATGATGCTCAGTGAAATAAGACAGAGAAAAAGAAAAATACCAACTGCTTTCACTTAATGTAGAGGACCCAAACAAGGGATTGGGGGCAGAGCGTGGGGCAGGTGTTGCCAGCAAGGCATGAAGCAGGTTCTTGATGATTCCGAGAAGACGGGTCAAGGAGGAGTCCTGGAGCCCTGGGTGGCTTTTTATGCTTTTATTGCATCATTATATCAGAGGCCACCAGGTACATGGCAGGCGGGATGGCCAGGGGGCGCACCTTCACTCTCTGGGCTGTTTCTGCTGCTGCTTCTTCTGCCTTTCTCTTTCTCTTTCTCTCTCTTTCTGTCTCTCTTCTTCTCTTCTGTTGGCATCCTCCTGACGCTGCCCGTAGATGCCTCTGTCTAAGCCCAGGTACGCCCACTTGCACATGCCCACTTAAGCATACGTGTAGAATTGCAGGTGTCCACGGTGGACAGCAATGGCGGGAGAGCGAAAAAGCCTGATCGCTTTTCCATTTACCCTACGGGGGGAAGTAACTGTAATAAATTAAAGATCAAAATCATCAGGTGACTACAGATCAGAGACATTCTGAGGGGAGGAGGAGAAGGATCAGGACAAGGGTGGGGAGAGCACAAGGGACTGTGGTGTTGGCGCACGGGTGAGCTGGTGGTGGGGAGTTCACAGGGAAATCATACACCGTGCAAATGTGAAGGATGATGGAATAAATATACATAAAAATTAAAAATAAATGTTGGTCTGTGGTCTGATTGTGTTTGCTTAAAAAATAGGACAATTTGGTGACTTTCAATTTGAAAATACCTTTCAACTAGAATAGACCATGACTCTTTAACTGGGATCAGCTGGCCCTTTAAAATGTAAAACGTTTATATTAGGCATCTGGAAATCTCCCAAATTTTATAAGCTTCAGCTTTCACCCCCAATCATATAGCCATGCCATTACACATGACTTTTCTTACCACTACATCTAACACACACACACTAACACACTCACTCACGATTTTGTTTAATCCTTCTTATGATTCCTCACGAAACACCCTCCACCTCCACGGAAATAGCTTCATTGATAGCCTATTACAAGCACTTTACATTTACCACATCAAATCCTCATAATTTGCACAGGTAGATTTTATCATCACCCTTGCTGCTTATGAATACTAGGTTCAAATAAGTTAAAAAAAAAAAAAACAAACCGTTGCCATCCATTGAGGTGAAACAGGAGGGGACCTCAGGTTTATCTGATTTCCCAGCCCTGTCACCTCCTGACAGTTTATGTTAGAATAATCCTGATGTCTCTCCCTTGTTCAGTTCCAGAAAGCATATCAGCGCCAAAAAAATTATCTCTCAGAAACACTTAAAATGTCCTTACTTGAACTCGTTCAGCTCAGTCATCCGTTGCTCCTGCAGCTCGGCAGCAGCGCTGGGGGCCCTTCCGGGGTTAGTCAAGGAGCTAGAATTCACTTCCTCTAGGACTCAGTGATGTCTTGATTATTTTTTTTCCAGCTATTTTTTTTAAATTATTTATCTGCATATAGTTGACAGCAGGTGTAGTCCCTGTGGAATTTCCACCACCAATTCACCTTAGTCCTTTGTGCTCTTCCCCACCCTCATTTTGAGATCTTGGTTATTATGAGTATTTTATGCACCTGATCACTACCAAGCTTTCTGTTGGCCAGTGGGGCGAAACAAGACTGACTGGGGGCCTCCCTGGTGTGCAAGGGGTTAAGCACCGCACTGTGAAGCATCTGCAGCCACTGCAGCACAAATTTGATCCCCTCCAGGGAGGGGACCCACATGGCACAGCAGACCTCTCCTGCCTGCCCACTGCCACCCTCAACAGTGTATTTCAGTCAGTCTGCCTGTCCTGTTCCCCACTGTGTCTCTGGTGAATCCTTCACTTCCCCCTCCACCTCTGGCCTGTACCACAGCTCTTGTACACAAAAATAAGTAAATATTACAAAAAAAAAAAAAAAAAAGACTGACTGGGGGACCTTCTTTTATTAGGTTCTTATAATAGATCTGATGAGTGAGAGCCTGGCTCAGAGAATCATGTTCTTTATAGAGGAGAACTTTACTGTTCACTGAGAAGGAAAAAGGAAAGCTGAAAATATTTTATCAAAAATAGATTTTAAGCCCAGATTTGCAAATAAGTGCTCCTGGTTTTACAAACTCCTTGTTCCCCTACTCAGAATCAGTTTCTATTATTCTTCAAGGTGAGAGTAGCAAAAATGTCAAAATGATGTCTCATTTTTCAGGCAAGTAAATTAAACTAAAGCCACAAAGGATAAAGACCAATATACTATACACTGAGCAATTTTTTTAGGAAGGTTTATTGTGGTTACCATATATTCCTTTTCATAAATGTAGTATGCTTTTTTTTAGTGGAAAACCAATATATACTTACTAAATATAACTAAAAATAGGCCATGATATAGGGTTTACAGATGTAGAATTATACCTGAAACTTACATGAAGTTATAAAATAATACTACATCAGTGAGAATTTATTTTTAAAAGAGGAAACTGGAAAACAAAAAAGGTATTATTCACAGTCCCCACCCCACTTTGTCATAAATGAGTACTCTTGACATTTTGTTAATTTTTTTCTTTCCCTAATATTTGAGGATTTTTAAACATAGAATTTATCTTTATAGTACAAATATATAATATAATCACTATTTTCCCACATAGTGTTATGTCTATTTTAAAATATTTTTTATTTCCTATATGGAGTTATCATTAGTATATTTCAAAAGTGTTACACCCTTGATAAACATTTTAAACAAAATGTTAAACAAAAATAACTATTTTGATAGTTATTCATTGTGGTTGTAATTTGCACTTATCTGATAAGTAATATATTGAGCATCTTCCCATTTGTATAATGGACATTTATATATCTTGACAAGTTTATACTAAGAGTTAACTTATTTTTAATTTGTGATTCTTCGATTGTAAGAGTTTTATATATAATATAGCTACAAATTCCTGAGCAGATAGTTTGCAGATTCCCCCCCCCCCCCACCATCCTGGGGGTGGTCTTTTCACTTTCTTGCTGGTGTCCTTNAGAGTTTTATATATAATATAGCTACAAATTCCTGAGCAGATAGTTTGCAGATTCCCCCCCCCCCCCACCATCCTGTGGGTGGTCTTTTCACTTTCTTGCTGGTGTCCTTTGAAGAACTAAAAATGTTTTTGTTTTTTTTTATTTTGATGATGTCCTCTCTTTTTTTCTATAATTGTCTGTCTTATGTTTCTTCCAAGAATGTTATAGGTTTTGCTCTGACATTTATGTCTTTGTTCTTTTTGAGTTAATTTTTTATATGATGCAATGTAGGTCCAACTTTATTCTTTTACTGTGAACAGTAGATTTAATATATTTTCATCTACCCTAAGCCTTCACTAATCTTAGCAATTTTAAAACTGATATGTAGTTCCATTTGAACTTTTATTTACTAAAAAATTGAGATCCACATTGGTATTCAAGAATGAATTGCTGAGCTAGATGTAAGAAAGAATTTCTTCATGTGATAGGTAGTAGAAATTTGACCTGGGTGACACCAGGGCATCTTCTGCTTGCAATAGTCTAAATGTGAAATGAGCAAATAAAATGCTCATTTTTCTCTAGAGGAAAAAAAAAATGAAGTCAGAGAGAAAGAGCTAGTCAAACAGAATAAAACGCTCACATACACATCCCACGTTAGTTGATCATTCAACCCAATTCAAAAGTATACTTACTAATCTTTGACTAAGTGCCAGCCACTGTGCTAAGGGTTAGGAAGCCAGTATATACTCTAGAAACTCACAGTCTAACTGTAGAGATAAGCTAAAAATAAGCATTTACTTTATAATAGGAAATGTGCGTACATGGCGGTAACTAACAGTTACTATGGGACCATGATACTAAAGTGGTCAGAGAAATTTTCCAAAAAGTCAGGAACAAAAGTTTGAAATAACCTCATTGTTGTAGTATTGATCAAAAAACCTTTCCTTTGTGTGCAAAGCTCCAGCATATTCAAAGTACTAGAGAAAGCAGATACTAACATTCTGAGCAAGATTGGAGAGTAGAAACATTTCAGAAGTAGGCGACTTGGGAGTAGAATAAGGACATAAAAATGCACTGGAATTCTTCCCACCACTCCTTCCCCACTCCCCTCTCCCTGTCCTCCTTGGAATGCCCTTGTTGATACTGCTTAGCCACCACCAAAACATTTTAAATAGCCATATTGATTTTTCCTTGCCTTTAACAGCAAAATTCTGCAGGCTCTGTTGACAGAACAGAGTACATGCTCTGTTTCTTTCAGGCACTCCTCAAATACAGCGCCCTGCGTCAGCTTTTTAGTCCTTGGTTGGTGGACATGGTAACTCAAGGATTATCCATCTTCACACAGCTAGTCAATAGCAAAATTCAGTTAAGCCTAGGTCTGCCTGATTTCAAAACACACTCTTTCCATCAGGATCTGGAAACACATGTAAGCTCTTCCCGACCCCCATGGTAAAGAAAGGAAGTCAGTGGAGGAGAAAGGGGAGCAAAGGGAGGAAGAAGCCCAGTGGAGGGGCCTCCCTGGTGGCTCAAGGAGTTGAGCAGCCCACTTGCAGCAGCCACTGCAAGAGGAACTAGATCCCCAGCCAGGGAGGGGACCCACATGGCACAAAAGACCTCTCCAGTCTCACCTGCGCTCCCCTCAGCAGTGTAATTCAGTCACTCTGCCTGTTCTGCTCCCCACTCTGTCTCTGGTGAATCCTCTCACATGACCCATACCTCTGACCTGTACCCCAGTTCTTGTATGCATAAATACATAAATCTTTTAAAAAAAAAAAAAAAAGAAGAAACCCAGTGCCCAGTGGATTCTGGTGACGGATTATGGGAGCTTTGGTGGTGAACATGGTGTGAAACATACATCACTAGAGAAGTGAACCTCTAAATCATATACAGTGTTATAAATCAGTAGTACCACAATAAGAAAAATACAATTTTTAAAATAAATAAAAGCAATAATAATACTCAAAATGTTATCAAAAACAGTCTGAAGAAATAAATGAAAATATTTTTAATTATCTTAATTTTTAAGTCATAAAATACTACTGTAAATTAAAGGAAATAAGTTACAGATAGAAACTAGGGCTCAGCAGTAGAGAGATTAGTATGATCAGGTCTCTTATTTGACCCAAGGTCTGTGTGCTTAGCAGCCCCGGGACAGACCAGCATGGCTGCAGCTCAACCCCCTGAGCCAGAGGAGAGAAGGCAGGAAAAGAGGCCACCAGGGAAAGAGAGAACCTGGGAGAGCGGGTGTGTGGTGGGCAGATGTCTGTGAGATTCTTTGTGTTGCTTTGTCTATTATTCATTCAATGACATGTTTAAATAAATGAACATAACACAAATATCTACTTTGCTGTTGATAGACAGTTCTACTCTGTCCTATGTCTCATGATGAAGAATAATTCAGTTTTTCTTTTTCAAAATTCCAACCATACAGAACACTCAAAATTCAAGCTACTTGGCATCAAACACCTGTCACCTGGTAAACAATCACCAACAATAGTTACATAACAGAAAGCTAGCCACCAGCCTGACCCTGGCCGATTAGCTGAAAGTCAATTTTTCCTAAACAAATAGCTTTTAATTAACTCATTCAATTACCAACCACTCAATTAATCAATAATATTTTAGCTTAATAACAATTCACTGTAAACACTCAGGCAAATAAGCTGAAAGAAGATAACTCGCTGAGTGATTTCCACTCTAAGAGGCAGGGGAAGCCATAGTATAGAATAATATAAGACACTGTATTTTATACTCAAGGAAAATGTCATCCACTCTTGTATAAAATGTCAAGGCAGAAAAACGTAAAAAAAAAAAAAATAATAAAATGGATATTTTCCACAATCTTTAGAATCAAAGAGCAAATAAACTCTGTCCAGGAAGTTCCATTATGTTAGCCATGCTGTTAGGAATTTTTTTTGTGCAACTATATATACTGCACACAGTATTTCACAGTATTAATTTTTCTTTTTATAATCATTTTAATGGCTCAATTGAATTTCATTATCATACTTCCTAGACAAAATTTATTTATCTAAACTTCTCTTATTATATAAGCAAGTAATTTCTGTGTTTGTTATGTTATTAGCACCATAAAAGACATCCTTGTTGCCTATTCACATTGTATGGATACCAACTTCGCATAACATTTTCATGATCTTATTGCATTTTTGCTACAGGAAAGCTGTGCGTTTCATTAGCTGTGCGTGTGAGGTGACAAGACTGCCGATCTGGGGCCTCCCCTGGTGGCGCAGTGGGTTAAGCAACGCACTACGAAGCAAATCGCAGCCACTGCAGCACGAGTTCGATCCCTGCTGCCGGCCAGGG
>JAGFMF010011466.1:6107159-6173404 GCA_019455555.1 Galemys pyrenaicus | reverse complement strand
AGTGGATCACTGGGACCTGAGGGTGGAGTTAAGCAGCCAGGCTGGCTATGAAACCAAGGTGAGCCCGGGAGACTCTCTCTTACTGAGGAGCCAGACCCCCTTCCTTCGGAGCCATCTCATTCAACTTGGAGCCAGTGTGGGTGTTACAGGGCAACCCTAATATAAAATGGGTTCCCCAAACTGGGTTCTCCACCCGCGCGCTCAGAAGACTTAAAAGTCCCAACTCCAGGTACACGTGGCAAAAGTTACTAGCACGTTTTATTTTATGAAAGAAGGGGAATAAAGTAGTAATAACACCAAAGGAAAAAGAAAGGGATACAAATCCACAAATACTCTACCAGATCTAAGCAATGGCGCGTTGAGAGCTGGCTCCGAGTCGAATGAGATCGCTCCGAAGGCAGGGGTCTGGCTCCTCAGTAAGAGAGAGTCTCCCGGGCTCACCTTGGTTTCATAGCCAGCCTGGCTGCTTAACTCCACCCTCAGGTCCCAGTGATCCACTCTTTGATACTCATCTTATCGGATTTGTGGTTCTGGAACACTGATGGTCTGGAGTGGGGGTTGGAGTCCACACACCCATAATCCATTTAGGACCACATTTCCCCCTAGCATGGGGAACCCATTTTATATTAGGGTTGCCCTGTAACAGGATTAGCCCAAAGCAAGGCCCAAAAGCCTGCTACAAGTTGGAAGGATTTTTTAGTAGAGACCCATAGAAAAGAGTCAGACAAATCCGGGAGGAAAAGAGCAAAATTAAAATTCAGATGAAAGCTGCCATTATTAAGTTGTCCACGGGTTTCTCATCCACATCTGTTTTAACCAGTTCAAGACTAAAAAGCGAGCGCAGTTTTTTTACATGTTCCTTTGCTCCACGTGCCTCCTCCACGCCTCCTTGCTGCTCTCCATCCTGCTTTCCTTCTTCTTCTCTTCCTTCTGTCCTCCTATCTCCTCTCTCCAGCATTTTCTTATTCCTGCTCAGCTCCACCCACTCAAGGTGGAACCGGGATTTTGGAACTTCCCCCTTTTTGGGGGACCACCCTGTTACAAAATGAATCAATCTTTAGCCCAGTGACATAATTGATACTTCCTGGTATCAACCCTGTTCAGAACACCCAGATCTTGAAGGGTTCTTTGGGAACTGTGCTTGTAGGAAGTGGAGGACTCTCCCAGGTAGCCTCCCTCCTAAAGAAAGGGAAACAAATTGTCACCAAGAACCAGCCCTGTGAGCAGTGCAAGGTGAATAAGCTGTAGGGACAAGGTTGCCCTGGAGGCAAAGCTCATCAGTGCTTTGATTTGCAATTGTGAGATTAAACCTTGGGCCACAGCATGGAAGGTGAGCTGAACAGGAACCTCATTGTCACACCAGTCTGTGGTGACCCTCTGCCTCCTGACAAAAACACATTGTGTTAATAGGTTTAAATAGTTGCAAAATGCAGTCTCCCTGTGCCCCACTATTCTCCGCTCCAGAAGTTTTATGTTTAATCTCACAAGCCTATTCTTAAGATAATTTTTATATTGTGGTATCAAGTTCCAACATGATCGTATAGATTTTTTTGGAAAGGATCAATGTTTTTACATTATCACACATGGACAGGATCTGTCAGGAGGCACTGTTGACAGGTACAAGGTCATCGCTGTGCTTTGATAAGGATGACTTTGGTGAGGTTGAGGAGGCTGGTGGGGAGGAAATTATGTTATGGGAACAAAAAACCTCTCATCTGGGCCCTCACCTGGTGGTGCAGTGGGTTAAGCAACGCACTATGAAGCAAACCGCAGCTACTGCAGTACAAGTTCGATCCCTGCCGCCGGCCAGGGAGGTGACCCACATGGCACGGCAGACCTCTCCTGCCTTGCCCGCTGCTACCCTCAGCAGTGTGTTTCAGTTGATCTGCCTGTTCTGCTCCCCACTCTGTCTCTGGTGGATCCTTGCACTTCTGGCCTGTACCCCAGTTCTTACATCAATAAAAAAATAAATCTTAAAAAAAAAAAAAAACCTCATTGTGGCCAGCCCTTGAACCAGGCTATACCATGTGCTTTGTGAAGGATACAGCAATGAATGAGAACCCAAAATGATAGCTACTATTAAATGGGAGTAAATTGGGATCTCTGTGCACTATTAA
Organism: Galemys pyrenaicus; assembly: GCA_019455555.1. Lineage (NCBI taxonomy): Eukaryota > Metazoa > Chordata > Mammalia > Eulipotyphla > Talpidae > Galemys > Galemys pyrenaicus. Next base: position 6,171,287 of record JAGFMF010011466.1, on the reverse strand, counting down.
CAGGAAAGTAAAATGGTGAAGCACTGTGAAAACAATATGGCAGTTCCTCAGAAAATTAGAGGCACAATTACCATATTAGAGACACAAATTAGAGGCACAAATACCTCAAAGAGTTATTTGTTCACTTACATTTGTAGAAGTGTTATTCATAATAGTCAAAAGATGAAAGCAACCCCTGTGTGTATCAGTGGACAAATGGATAAACAAAATGTAATGGCTACATGCAATGAAATATTACACAGCCCTAAAAAAGAAGGGAATGCTGACATGCTACAACAAAGATGAACTTGCAAACATTTATACTAAATGAAATAAGTCAGTCACTAAAAGACAAATGTCGTGTGATTCCACCCATATGAAGTGCCTGATCAGTTCATAGACACAAAAAGAAGAATGGTTGTTGCAGGAGCTGGAAGGAAGGGGAAATGTGGAATTATTTTTTAATGGGTATAGGGTTTTATCTACAAGAAAAGCTCCGTAGTAGATGGTAGTGATGGTCACACAACAGTGTAAATGTGCTGAATGCTGCTGAACTATACCCCTAAAAAATGGCTAAGGAGGTGAATTTTATGTAGTGTATTTTACCGTAAGAAATAATAAAGTGATTTTTTAAAAGATGAGTAAGAAGAAATGCACATCCTCAGGTAAGACAATGGGGGCTGAATAATGACAGGAGGCACAGATGCCAGCCTCCAGCTCAGTCAGGGTCTGCAGACATCAGCTCTCACCACAGCCTACCTGGTGAAGGCTGGAGGGCTTAGGGGAGGACGCCAACAGTAGTCATAAGAGGCTTCGCAAAGCATGGTCCAGAGACCATAACGACAGTTATTTTGTCTCTTTGTATGTTTAGGAGTCTCTGAAACATAAAAATGACTCATGACTTAGAAATTCCCTCCCTTTCTCCTTCTCTGTGTCCTCACACATCTTTCTCAGGTGCTCTGGTTTCTGACCCTGCTGCTAACAGATGCTGCAGCGCACAGCTGGCCCTGGAACTACCCATGACACACAAGTAAGTGGAAGATGCATATCCTCCCTGTTCTAGAAGCTTCCATTTCCCACTGCAGAAGGTCATGTCATTAATTAGAATGGATCAAAGCACATTTTGGAAGGTAAATCTATTAGCCTGCAGGAACTACAGAGTTGACACTTCATTAATTGGAAGTGTAGATGCTGGCATTAAGCACCCAAAGAAATCCATTAAATGTATCTAAATATAATCTAGTGCTGAGGGGGAAGGGAGTCTGAGATGCTTTGGTGGAATTCTTGCAAAATCATGACTTATGAAGCTAACTTCTGAATCCCGGCACCAACAGTTGTTCATAAATACAAAAGGGCCAATCTTCTTCATAAAGTCCTTTTTTTGTTTTGGATAAATAGTTATTTTATTTTAAAAATATATTAGTTATATTACATGTAACGAGCTTCTCGTTATTTTTAAATGAATTAGTATTTTTTTTAAAGATTTATTTATGCATACAAGCACTGGGGTACAGGCCAGAGGTGTGTGTGGGGGGGGGGGTGAGAGGATTCACCACAGACAGAGCGGGGAGCAGAACAGGCAGATCAACAGAAGTACACTGCTGAGGGGTGCAGCGGGCACAGCAGGAGAGGTTTGCTGCACCATGTGGGTCCCCCCCTGGCCAGCAGCAGGGATCGAACTCGTGCTACAGAGGCTGCTGTTTGCGTTGCTTAACCCACTGTGCCACCAGGGAGGCCCTGAATTAGTATTTTTAACTGCAGAAACCAGCTTCCATCAGACTCAAGGCCTTGCCACCAACTTGTGTTTTTAGGTGCATGGGGTCAGCCTGGCCGTGTCCTCGTTGAGAGCGAGTCTGTACAGCAGTCCTTGCAACTCTAGCTATAGCTCCGGTCTGGGCAGGACAGGATCAGGAGGTGAGCTGGTCCTGGGCCTAAATATTTAATGTATTTTCAATTTCTAACATGGCAAATGACGTATGAGAGTGAAAGGGGTCCTGAAGTAAACACTGGGAGCCACTAATGGAGTCGTTTCCCCAGAAATAGAGTAAAGAGCAACTCAAAGCCCCCTGAGCCCAACCAAGCTGGTGGTGCTTCCCCAGATGGCACTGCTGTACCCAGAGCAGCCAACGCTGGCCTGAGGTCAGAGCGTCCACCTGGAAAACCAGGACCTTAGGAAGGTGCTAGTGGCTGTAAGCGCCATACTTTGTGCTGTCCCTCCTGTTCCAGCAGGTTGCTTCTGGAGGTCACAGCTGTGAGGTGAGCCCTCTTTGCCCCCATCTTCTGCCCTCTTAGAGCCCCATGGAATCGGGCCAGCCTCCTCTCTCAGGTGTGACCCTGTGCGACCTTGGCTGTTGCACACACTGTCCATGGAGACAGCTCTCTGCGCGGTCAGCACGCTGTCCAGTGTGTGCTGGCCTCTTAGGGAGCATCCTCGTGATCATCATTACTGCTAATGCATAGAGAATAACCACCTCTCATGCGCAGTTTTCCTATCTGCAAAATAAGGATGCTATAGGCTGACTTCCCTCATTCCCAGGGTTGCTTCAAGGAACAAATGGGTTAAAGTTCTTGTCAAGTATGTGCTCTTGGCACCATCAAAGGAGGGTGCTAGACGGTGCAGGGGGAAGGTATGGTTTCCTTTCATCATTTCCTGGCAAGCTAATATGGCTGACACTATGTAACTGCCCTATGCATCTTCGTCTATAAAATGGCGATTCAGGGTTCACGGAAGATTAAATAAGATCAGGTTTAAGGCACGGTGTGCCAGTGTCTTAAGTGCATGCATTCTGTGGAAGAGCTGTGGAAGCTCTTTCTCATAACATGAAGGAAGACACCTACTTTTTATTACAAAGCTGCCCCAAGAGAGGGATATAGTGTCAGGAACTCTGTGCAATGAGAGCCTAAGAGTGCTTATGCTTGGAGACTGTATTTTGGGGGACCGTGCATTGAGGAGACAGCCAGGACCCTGCTACAATCGGACAAGAGACAGAAGCGGTTTGGTTCTAGCAGGAAGTGGAAGTGGTGGGCCTTGATGAGCGGGTGGTTGCATATTTTGAACCCAGAATAGAGATTGCTTCCCTTAGCTGACTCCAGCTCTGAGAAGGTGGGAAAATGAATATTCTGTCTTGAATTTGTAGAATTCAAGACTTTTCCAGGTAGCACCTGCCAGCAACCTTTCCTCTCCACCTTGCCTCTCACATACCACAAACCCCAGGCTTCCCACTGCCTACGAAACTGAGAGCCCTTTATAAAACATATGTTCCTCTGGGAGCTTGACTTCCTTCTATGGGCAGCTGGGCCTGCTCACCAACACCAGCCTCTCACCCTGTGCTCCTCCTTACCTTGTATTCCAGGCAGCTTTCTTCAGCTGATAAACAATCAGCAGTTCACTTACTCCTGTGGGAGCAGGGGTTGGAGAGGTCTGAAAGTGAGGGAAGAGAGAAGCATCTCACCTGCAATCCAGAGCTGACCCCTTCAGTCCCTGGGACAAAGGGAGAGTGTATCTGTGACATCGCCCCCCCACCCCCCTACACCCCCACACCCCCACCCCCCACACCCCTGAGAAAGACCTTAAGCGCCTGCAATTGGCCGAGTCCACAAAGCATCCAGAGAACATCTCCTGGGCTCCGATGTTACCTCACAAACCTTCACATTTCTCCTACTCTTTTTCCTTTGCTCCAAGTAGCATTCTTTTTTCTTTTTATTCTCTTGTGTTGCCCATGTTTCTCTGTCCACCCTCAAATCTCTGTGAACAATATGAAATATAGAGAAATACATGAGAATAGGCAAGAATCCCCACGGCACTCTCCACAGCTTACTCTAAGCCCATGAATACCATCACCCCAGAGCAACATCTGTGGAGAAGAAAGCAAAAGCCCCTGATCCTCTGATTCCCTCCACAGGCAGAAGTGGCAGGCGATAGAGCCAATTATCTGCTTCCTCTCGTGAGCTCAGCCACAGTTTGCTCAGGAAACTTGTCTTCAGTGACCCACCAGGAGGAATCTGCCCACAACAGGGGACCCCGGAACCCCCTCTGGGTACAGAAACACATGGCCAGGAGGCATTTTTGTGGTTGACTATCTGGATTTCTAATCAAGCTGTCCCAGATGGTAAACATCTGAATATGAAAGTGAGCATCTGCCAGAGATGTGTGACTGTCTGCTAGGTCTGTGGGGCCAAAGAGAGCCCGCTGGCTTCCTCCTGCCTCTGCCAGCAACAAAATGTCCCATCAGCACAAAGCAGCCTTTGAGGAGAGAATGCACTGGGCACCCAAGGCAGAAATCCTATAATGGGCAGGGCCCTTGGCCAAGGCTTCATAATAGCCTGGACACCTTTGCTTCCCCAACACAGCTTTCTTTGTAAGCAGGGATCCTGCCAGCTGGACAGGAAGCCACAGTTCCCACACATTTTATGGACAGGAGTTCCATAACCAAGGTCATGGTAACCAAGGTCATGGCATCATGATACTGGTCTATGAGAGAGATGGCGTCCTTCTGTAAGGCTGTTGTCCTACTTGTTCTACAAGAATATCTGCCTTTAGGCAATGCCAGTGCTGGTGGAAGCTGCAATGAGATACTCTGCAAATCTGCTCACTTGATAAATCTTTAAAAAGAAATATTTTGCAATAAAATAACTTTACCCATTGACATGCCAATGCACAACTCCCATGGTAAAATCTTCCCCCACAATCCACTCTACTCTTTCTGTGCCCCTGTTTATAACTGTTGAGATCACAGAATCCCAAACAAAGTTTCTGGCAGACATAGTAGGTTATAATCTTGGATACCTTTTTGATTCATAGAGAAGAGTCCGTGCTTGATAGGTTTGTGGAGGATTTCAATGAACGAAAAGTAGCAACATCAAATCTAGGAATAAAATCAGACCCATGTCCCCTTTTCTCTTCCTTTGTCAAGACTGGTCATGCAGACTTGGCCTGGGTATCACCACTAGAGGTCTAGGGAAGTTGAGTTATTCCTTGAGATGAATTAACAGAATATTGAGCCAGGCCCCTGCAGGAGGTGGGAATAGCCAGGGAGTAGGTCAGTCTGCATGTGTGTCTTGGCGTACAAGTTGTGTGTGTGTAGAGCTCCTGTTTCTTCTCTCACTCCCAGTCCGAAGTAGCAATTTAAAATTGTGTGTTCTTCTCAATGCACACACACCAAATAATATACTCATGTGTCTTTAATGACGCTGCCCAATCTAAAATACTCCCATGGTTACCTGGTGCGGGCCATGCTATTGGGAGATGTTAGAATTGGTGAAAGAGCATCAGTGTATATCTGCCATGAGATCTGAAGTCACTTTGTCTTGGATTTTGAGAATAGTATTGCTCTATGAACATATGTAGTGTAAATTGACAAGGAAGTCTTGCTTTAAAGACTGGGTTAGTGATATGTTTATAAGTGTATTTTATTGTTAATGTATTTATACATTCAAAGAATTTATAAAGAATGAAGCAGGGTCTCTCTGGTGGCCTAGGGGTTAGTCTCAGCTCTAGCACTACTAAGGACTGAGTTCGATATCCGGACAGGGAGGGGACCTGCATGGCACAGCACACCTCTCCTGTCTTGCCTGCTGCTCCCTTCAGAGTGTATTCAGCAACTATTTTAAACTAATTTGATTTAACTTATGTTAGGAGTTTTGGAGTTCTTAATGAAAGGCCAGGAGTAAAGGATTTACAGGAGTGGTAGCTGTAGGTAGTAATAATTCTAATGTGCTCACTAATCCATATTTAATGAAATAGTTGTTGGCTAGATATTATAAATGATTAAAATACGTAAAAGAAAATAACGCGTGTGGGCAGACTGTCACCTTGGAGCACCTTAAAATAGATCCACGGGTGTTGATAATATTAATGAGATTCATGCAGGGCTGTATGCAAATACTTACCATAAATGCCACAGCATTTAATGGACTTCCAGCTCCTCTGGGGAGGAAAAAACCTGGCCAGTTCTGATGAGCCTTGGATTCTGATTTTACTATTATCATGTTGTATAATTTCAGGCAAGACAGTAATGTTATGCATGTGTGTATGTTTCAGTCCCCTCAACTGTAAAATGGTATCAGACAACTTCCCAATGGGGTCTGTAGGGTCAAATTAAATGAGATGACAGGTAAGAATATATACGAGAGAAGATTAAAGAACATCACAAATGTAGATGAAGCCATAGCCAAGACATGGGATCAACCTAAATGGCCATTGACAGACTACTGGATAAAGAAATTGTGCTAAATGTGCTCAATGAAATACAACTCAGCTATCAAAAAAGATGAAAGTGTGCCCTATGGGACTATATGGCTGGAACTTGAGATGATTATGCTACATGAAAGGTCAGAAAACAAAAGTCAGTTGCTAAATGATTTCACTCATTTGTGGAATATGAATAACCAAAGAAAACAAATCTGCAAAATAATTCTTAAACTCTGAAAACCATAGTTGTGACCAGAAGGGAGAGGGTTGGTGGGAGAGAGAAGAGGGGATAGAGGAAGTGAAGGTGATAGGGTGGTGGCACTGAGCTTTGGTGGAGGGGGGTGCACACATGTGGAGATGTGAAGATGTACCCTGAAAGCATGTAGATTTGTAATTGAATGGCTAATAAAAAATTTTGATTAAAAAAAATGTACGTGAGAAACATGATCACTCATAACACAGAAGCACAAATGCTTCTGTCTTATTTTTTTTAACGACTTCCCTAGGTAGCACTCTGCTTTGAGGTTAGGGATTTAAAAGACTGATTGTCTTTTTAGCAAACTGGAAAATACTTGACAAAAGTCAACACAAATAGTGGTGTTCATATGAAGCTCTCTTAGAGATAAAGTAACTTCTTTTCTTACTTTTGGGACTATAAGTAGACTACAAATTAATCCAAAGTGCATCATTTGAGAAGGATGAGCTGTAATGATATTGAAGAATCAAAGTGATTATTTTATGACATTAAAAAAATTAGACATTTCAAAGCATAAAATGAACATTTGCTGACAATTTTGCCTGTGTTATGTCTTGACTCCTGACACCATACCCACATTTTCATGATTTAAGCAAAATAAAATTCAAAGAGAAGTCAAATCAATTTTTTTGAATTCTCTTGATTGGCTCTCTTACTCCCAGCTGATTTACTTTCCAACATATTACAAACTGTGAGAGACCTTACACAGAAGGCCAGGAACCCAGTTGAATTCCTCTGAAAACTATTCAATCCCCTACAAAGAACACTTTCCTAAAATAAATTTTTCAGTCTTCATTTCCTATGGCATACACCAAGCCTTGAAATTTCTAAAGCACCTGTGAAATTCAGTCTATTTAGAAATTTAAGAAGTCAGTGTAATAGTCAATAGACTCTTTGGAAAGATGACAACATGAATAGACATTTCAGAGAGCTCCCATTTATAAAATTTTAGGTTTAGATATTGTAGCTACAAAACTTAATATATACTGTTGTCAATAGACAGTTCAACCCTGTGTTAGAGAAAAGGAAGACAATGAAGAGGTTTTTAATAAAGGAGATAAGAAGGATTGAGCAGTGCCCATCTGAATTTTGCAAAACAAAGCAACAAACAGGACAGTCTGAAATTCCTTTTCTGAAAGCATATGTAATAACTGGATTTTATCTACAAATATGATAAGTTAATATCACAACCAACTCTTGGCATAATGTTCTGCAGGTAAGATTTAAATCCAGAGTAGGATTCAATATCTGAGGACAAGCAGATAGATAAAGAAAATGGAGAGAAAAGAAAAATGACTTCTCTCACTCTGGGACTCCAGACACTCTTGTGACCATAATATATAATATATGCTAATATAATCATACCATATATATTTTCTTGTCTTTTACTCCTTTTACTCATTACCATGCTGATGAGAATCAAAGCCCATTTATCAATCCACACTTAATTATCAGTTCTGTTATGAATTAACATTCAAGTTACTTCCAGTTTGGGGCTGTTAAGAGCAATGCTGTTACAAGAATTCTGATACGTGTCTCTTGGGGCACATGAACATAATTTTTTAAATTTTATATACGAAGGAGTGATGGTGCTGAGTCATAGAATTTGCATCTATTCAAATCCACTAGATAGATAGAAATCCACTGTTTTCCAAAATAGTTTTGCCAATACATGTTCCCTTCAACAGTGAGTGAAAGCTCTTCACACTATACATTACTTGATATTGTCAGATTTAATCATTTGTACCAATCTGTTGACTGTGTAATAGATATTCATATGCTTAGTATTATTTATTTGTAGTTTAACTTGTAATTTAATTAGTTTAAGATTGTGAGACCTTTCATATGTTTAGTGGCCATTTATGGTCTTTATAAAGTATATATTCAAAAATTTTGCCCAGTTTTTGGTTAAGTTTTCTGATTCGTGGAAGTTCTCTCTATGTATCTGTGATACCAGCCCTTTATAAATTATATACATGTCTCTGTGTGTGTCTCAAATATTTGCTCTCTAGAGTAACTGCAGAAAAGAAGTTCTTTAATGCGGCCAAGCTTATTAATTATTAAATTGTCATTAGCATTTTCTTATATCACATATTAAAAATCTTTTCTCATTCAGGGTCATGAAATTATTCTCCTTTTTTTACCTTGTAAAATGTTTATAATTTTCACTTTAATCCATCTAAACTGACCTTTGTATCTGACCTCAAAAGATGTCAGATTCCTCTTTATTATACTATATCGGTAACTAAACACTATTTATTAAGCCAGATATGATTTATTGAAAAGTCTTTTCCCAGTGATCTTCAGTGACTCCTCCCTTATATATAAAACGTTGATACAAAAGTGCATCTGCCTCCAGGCTCTCTACTCTTTTCCACTGAGATATTTTTCTATTCTTGTTTCAATTCCAAACTGTCTTGACTACTAAAGCTTTACATTAATCTTGATATTTGGTAGGGCAAGTCCCCTACCTCATTCTTCAAGACTATCTTTACTATATTTAGCCTTTTGAAATTCCATTTAAATTTTAAAATCATTTTGTCAAGTTCCACAAAATAAATTGTTGAAAATATAAACCAATTTGAAATATATATTTATATATCCAACAAACTGCAAAATTTGCTTAGTCTAATCTATCAATTCTTCTGAAATTTCTGCATATCTGTAAAAGTGTCATATTTGTTCTTTATGTCCATTTTAGCTAAGACCTCCAAAACAGTGTTGAAGCGTAGTGGTGATAGTGCACGTCTTTGTCTTGTTCTGGACCTTCACGGTGAAACTTACCTTTCACCAATAGGAAGAGCATTTGCTATGAAGCTATTAAAATATCATTTGATTAAGGAAGTTCTTCCTAGTGCAGATTTATTAATTTTTAAATCACAAATCAATGCTGAATTTTACCAGCTAGTTCTCCTTTACTAGCTGAAATAATCATGATATGCCTTAATCTCTTAAGGTGATGGGCTACATATGTTATATATTAATGTTCTTATGTTAAACTAGCATCATTCTCCAGGGATTAGTCCTACTTCATTTTTATGTATTATCCCTTTGATACACTCCTGGGTTTATTTGCTAATAGTTTAAATTCATGTTCATAAGTGATACTTAAGACTGAAATTTTCCTTTCCCATGCTGTCCTAAAAGGTATCAAAGATAAAACCACCACCTTAAAATCAGTTGGGAAGTAGTCATTTTTATATTATCTCAAAGAGATAGTATAGATTAGAATGATTTATTCCTTGACTATTTGGTGGAAATTACTAGAGAAGTTATTTGAACACTTACTTTTCTAGTAGAGATGGAACCACCTAAGTATTTGTTACCTTGTTTCTCAATAATGTATCTTCCCTGACATTTGTTGCTCTATCGATTTTAGAGCAAGTGCCTCTTGGGGTACTTGAAACTTCAGCTGTTACAGCCTCAATCTCACCCCTAATCCTCCTCTTCTGTCTTTCCAAAAGAGTTAATACAACGCTTGTTGACATTTTTATAAATAAAAGCTTCTCAAACATTAATATTTCTGCAATGAAATATATAAGCATATAAATTTACTTGAAAAGCAAAGACTACAAGTAACCTCATGTCAGTTCAAGAAACCTTCAGGAAATTTCCTTCAGCTATCCAACCTTTGCAAATTTTGCATATATAGGTATTGCCAAGCGTTCAACTGTTGGGAAGGATTCCAGGTAAGTCTGGCTTCATTTTGTCTGTAACTATAGAGCCAGCACTCCACTACACTTGGCTCCACAAAGCTGATCTCCTCGTCTATCTATACTCTGTTCACCAAAATTGGGTGAACTTTCTTAGAACCAATATCTGTTTGCAATTCTCTTTGTTCACGCAGATTAACATCATTTTGGCTTGGTGTTTTGAGGGTAAGGAGATGAATGTCTGTAGTGAAGCCTCCATTCTTTACTCTAAGCCCTGCATTTAGCCTACTTAACACTTTACGTCTTGTTGATTTCTATATCAGAACCAATGCCTATTAGTCTCTAAGGAACCAGGAAACTGTCCTGCCTGGGTCAGGAGCTGTTTCAGCCAGACTTTGTGGACATAACGCTACCACTCTCAGAATTACCCGTCAGTGCTCAGAGCCTCACTCCTAGCTCAAAAGCAAAAGGCTTTGTGGCCTCTGTTTCCTGTGGCCCGACTACCACAGGTAAAGCTTTCCTTTTAGGGCTTCAGGCTGAACTCCAGAAGGAAATGAATCACATTTTTTAAAACTGCCCCAAAGGAAGGAATCCAAAGAGAGCCTCAGTAAAAAGGGAATGTGAGCTAGGCCCTAAGGAGAAGGATAAAATAGAGCAACTGAAAAAATACAGGTCAGAAGGGACCTGACTTCTCAGATAACAACCCCCATGTACCTGACCAGCCCTTACGTTCCTGATGCCCTCCTCAGAGTCAGGTAAGGGCAGATTAGCTGAGTGGCTGCCCTGTGAACCGTCACTGGAAACGTAACAAGTGGTTGAAAAGCATTATGCCAGTTATGGTTTGAGAAGGGAGCGGGATCCACATTAAGATGTCATAGAACACCAATCAAAATGGTACATTGCGTCACCTGCAGAGTTTTGTTTTACTGAGTAAGATATGACTGTGTTCGGCAAGGGGCCGGCTGAGGTTGCCGATCCCACCCCCGCCTCTGTCCCACTCTCATAACCAGGCTCTCCACTTGTACACACTGAATAAGTATTTAAAGGTCATTCTTGATGAAAGGACATCAAGTTACTTGCCTGTGTCCAGCCCTGTCCATTTACCCTTTGGATTGGACCACCATAGAGATTCGCCCCTGGTCAACACAGGTCTAAAGTTTTTTCCTGCTCTTAAGAATAGAACATGCAAAGCAATTTCTCTAACTCCAGGATTTGCTTAACACCTTCCTGCAAATCCTCTTAGCATTTGTGTGTGTGTGTCAAGTCTTTGTTGAGTTAGGGCCAAGCTAGCAAAAAGAGCTCAAAGCTATATTTGCCAGCAAAACGCTTTCACTGTCATCTATGGAATCATGTGCTTTAGCAGGAAATACCAGAATGCCAAGTTAGCATAACACAGTTCCTTCCCCGTGTTCTGCAAATGGATGAACCACTTTGAAGAACTTTTCTGCTGATCCCACTACTTTCTCTTTTCCGTCTATCTAGTCAGGTTAGGTCTGTGTAGGAACAGCAGGAAAGCACTAAGACAGAGAGCTGGGAAGCCATGCCGAGTAGACTCTTGATGGATGCCAAAGAGACTTGATATGAAAGTAAAGACTTACTTAGCACCTTCTTTCTTGACATAATGCATTTTCTGGATAATGATCCAGAAGCAAAGCTACAAAACTGCTTTCCTTTAAATTATCCCATTTAATGTAATAGTTGATGCTGTTTTGCAAAAGTAAAACATTGATACTGGTTTAAAAATAGAAAAATATACAGTATTTGTGAAGTTCAGGGTTTTTTTACTTGTTGACCTATTTTATTTTTATTTTTGAACATGCTGAGTCATTGTTATCTTATCATTTAACTATGACCCATTATTATAATGTACTTATCAATAAAATTGTGCCATCCAAAATAATAAGATTGCATTGAAAATCTGCATAGCTATTGCTGCTAAATTAAACTGTGTCGAGTTGATAGCACCAAAACAAGACATTTACTTTCCATGCGTGTATTTCCATCTGCTGAGATCTAGGGTTTTTGAAGGCATAGGTGTTGAGTAAAAATCAATTCTCATAACTCTTTTTCTTCCAAGCCACCACAAAGCTCTTAATTGTATGTGGCTTTTTCAGCACAATTTATTGTCATGCAGTTTCCACTTACTTGGATGCTTAAGTTTTGTAATCTTTCCTCATAAGCCCAAGAAATGAAAGTACTAACTACATCCGTCTTCTGTAATGACTTTCATCCTATGAAATCAGAACCTCAACTTGCAAAACTAATGACTCCAAAGCCTTATCCCATGGCAATGCCTTCAATTGCATATTATCTCTGCTGAAGAGATTTGTCTTTATAACATGATGGTATGATGGTAGGTCTAACTCAACTGTTGTCATTTTGACACCACCATCCTTAAAGTCATCCAAAGAGGCTTAGTAACATGTTAAAAGTCCAATGCTGTCACTTCAAGACAGGGGTCACTTGTTGGTACCAATGTTCTTGTCAATACAACTCAGAAACTGCATGATAGAGGCTGGTTTTGAGTATGAGTCGATCACTCACATGACTGAGGATGTGGCTGCAATAGTTCTTTCAAGACCATCAGCTTTTCAGAATATTTTCGAGAAGGCTGTGTTTAGGGGAAAAAAATTAATTCTCCTAGAATTCTCCCATCTACAGATATCAATGTGTGATAAACACTAATCACTGTCATCTTCTTCATTGTTCAGGAGAGGAAATGGACTAAGAGACAGGGGAAGCAACTGATTGAAGGGTACACAGCTGTTTCATGATGTGGCTGGAACTCAAACCCAGTGCCTTTCCCTCTCCACCCAGCTTTATCTCTGTGATTTTGGTTCTTGCACTCCATGAAGCAAGCTTAGTTGGTTCAGATATATATAATGGTGATCTAAAGAATACCTAGTAAATTCTCATTTCATTTTTTAAAAAAGATATATATTTTCTGTGTCTTTGCTAAAGGGAGACTTGTAGTTCCAAGTTAACACTATCAATTCGTGAAGGGTAATTTTGTTTCTAAGCTGCAACCAGAGCTCCCTCTAATGGTTATTTATTTGGACAGCGAATTCTTGGGAAAAGGAAAATCTGCCTGGTCTTTTGGAATGGAAGCCTTATTTCTACTATTATTATTATTAATGAATTCTTATTCCCTTTGTAACTAGAACATTTACATTCTATTCACTCTATAAATCCCAGAAAAGTATGATATTCCACCTCTGGAAATTGTTCAGTCACAGAATCAATTGATTTATAATTGAGTGGGAGGAAGGACTAGCTTTTGTGCAAGATGATTCTAGGTTCCCTGATTTTTATTGAACTCCTTTCTGTGTCTATCATCATATTCGGTTGGTGCTCTGGTAAAGCACTGAAACAAATTTGATAAGTGCTTTTGACTAAACACATTCTCTTTGTAGCCCAGCAAGTTGTCAACTGACAATGATTTCAACTGGCAAGTAATGATATGAATTATCTTGATTTTTTTCCTTCAATTTGATATAAACTTATAACATACTTTTGACTGGAAATAGTATCATTATTTAAGCTTTCTTAGGACCATTCAGGAACACACTGAGAGATATGTTCAGTTTTCAACCCAGTTCTAACTATCTGTCTTGGAGATTATTCAATAGCAACAAACAAAATTTCCATTCATCTTTCAAATAGTATACAATATTCCATTATGTGAATTTCTAATAAGCAGACAAGTTCTATTAATGAAATTCAACAAGAAATCTTTATTCAAGTTTGAAGAGAGGATGAAATACATTAGTGATGAATAACATTTAAAGATAAAATAGAAAGACCCTGAACTGCACAAAACATTTATATATATAGTGGTTTATATTTGCTCTGTCTTCATGAAGAACATCGATTAGTAGAATCCCAAGCAAGCAGAGATGCGGTCCTTGGATTTAGATATGTATACATAGCCAAAGCTCTTTTTTCTTTGTCTTGCCCTTAATCCTACTCAGTTTCCACCCAATACCCAACATATGTCCCTTGGTGTTTCTGCCTTCTGTCCTGGCAGGCCTGCATCTCTGCCCTCTTTAGGGAAAGTGGTTTTCCTCCTAGTTGCATATATTTTCCTCCTAGTTGCATATATTGGGGACCCACTTGGCCTTGGTGGTAAATCTGTTGTTACTTGGTTTTCTGGTTACTTGGTAAATCTGTTGTTACTTCAAATTTTGTGTAAACCATAATATGTGCCCAAGATACAGGTTTTGCAAGGAACCCAATGTTATGATCTTTCTTCACATTTCCCTTATTATTTATGGTACGTTTCTTTCTTATAGACATCAGCTGCCATAATATTAACCTGCTTTCCCACTTAATTTTTATACTTTTGGTTGTGTTTAGTGAAAGTATGTTTTTCTTCATCTGTTTATGCCAAAATGTTCCCATATCATTCTATTTTGCATTCCTTCACTTATTTCCTAAATTTAAATTTCACTAGAAAAAGTTCAGATAAAATTTACATTTTATGGCATATTTTTACTTTATCTTTCTCCTTTTACTTTTCAATTATCTTTAACAGTCTCCATCACTATCATGCCCTTTCTTTTTCATTCGATATTGCACATTCAATTTGCTATCCATAATTGTCCATTTACATTCTATGACATCTAGAGAACTTTCTCCCCTTGTGGTGAGGCAGAGTGAGTTCCCCTACAGGTAGTTGCTTCTGACTTACCATCTGAGATGCACAGCCACATGGTAATAAAAATAGGATAGAAAGAGGCTACAGATCCTCTGCTTATGCGAAGGGAATCACTGTTGGAGAAATGACCGCAAGTCACAGAGTATAACTTGCAATGGTTGCCATGTCCTGGCTAGTTGACTAAATGCAGCATGATTTTTAGGGGATGTCTCTACCCACCGTGCAACTGCTGCTGGCAATTCCTAGGAATGATTGTCATTTACTCCTGGGAAGATACGAGAAACAATTCTTAAAGGGCACCCCTAGCATCACCAGAAAGTCCTGACTCTCTCGCATCTCCTTGCACCCTCTCTAGCAAGTAAACCACATTTCACAGAGATCTTTGGAATGTTGATAACACCCTCTTGCACCCTGTAGAGGTTCATCTCTTTATACAAAAATATAGCAACCTGCATTTTCAAAATATGTAGACCTCACATAATTTGTGTTAATCTATGGAAACATTCACATTATACCACTTGATGCTTAAACAAAGCCTACATTAATACCTGTTTTCACTAACTGATAGAAATCCAAACAGCATTTTACTTTTATGACAAAAAAGGAAAAAGTGGAAATATCAGCAGCATTTGTTTTGCAACAGCTCATTTGGAGGCAGCGCCCACCCCAGGCAGCGAGAATGACTTCAGACAAGTTCCTTCCCCCGGAAGTACTTTTCTACTGGCTTTGAATTTATCGTATCATTCCTGCCTCTACTATATGTTCATGTTATTTTAGGCATGTTGTGTGTTATTTAGTATGATTTGGTAGGTTGATTTTTGGGGCCTGGAAATGCTTGAAAGATTTTCCATATAAATGAATGGTACTTGCTTCTTTACTTTGCTATTTTGACTTATGAAAGATTTCATAGGAACCCCCACCTTCCAATAGCAGGGACACCTGTACAGCCTTTTCAGTAAACCGTTTCAGAAATCAGGTGTTTTTTTCCAGGCAATTTTGCTTTATATCCTCTTTATCTCTATGAACTTAAGACTCTCTGGTGCCCTCAATGCAATCTTACTTTCTTTCAACATATAGAATGCACAAACTGATACTGATTATTTTCCTCTGACCAAGGGCATTTGTTGCTGTCACTGGAAAAGAGTTTTAGAAGCCACAGGCAGTAGTTCTACAAATAAGCTTATTCTACATTCTTACTGGAATGTAACAGGATTGTAGCAAAAATATCCATCAACATAAATCACTGTGGGAGAAGAATAGATAAACTCTGGCATTAAAAAAATGTCTATGAACTTGTATTTGTATTTCCAACTAGCCTCTACTTTTCAAAATTTCATATAACATCAATTTCTTTTTAATATCACTATATCCCATGCAATATTTAATAAATATTTACACTAAAAATGTATTTATTATTTATTTTCTTTGGTTGTATTATTTTTCTTGCAATTCACCTGTATTTTAGTGAGCTTTTTTCTTTCCTTACTCTAATAGAATAGTTTATTAATCCACTTTTCAATTTTTGAACTTTTTTTGTTTTAATGTTAATGAAAATAAATATATCTATTATGTTATACTGCATTATACTACAGATCTATATTTCAGTGTTGCCCCCTCAAAATTCAGAAGGTTGCCCATCTTTTCCTCTATCTTGACCCTCAGCTCAACTGTCCCAGAACTGGCTTCTCAGTGTGCAGTTCCCAGGGATTCTCTGACCAGCATCCTCTTAGCTCCAGTATCTGAAAGGGCAACCTCCGCCTCTATCTAGGGGAACATCAAAGAAACTAAGAATTCAGTCCTCAGTGTGACACATAGATACTTGTTTGCCAATAATAATAATAATAATAATAATAAAATGTAAATACCTTTTATCAAAGTGTCCAAGGAAATCCTCTGTCAACTTGCTCCATTTGAGCTCCTCAATTTGAATTTAATTTCTTTGTTCTCTAAAACCTTTTTATATTTCTGAAATAGCACTTTTAGTAAAAAAACAAAAGTAAAAAACTGGTTTCACACAAGCCAACAGCTACATGCAGTGGCGTGTACCAACTTACAAGAGTCAACTACGCCCTTCTCCCAATTCTGCTTTCAGTGACGTCACGTACATAGCTTGAAATCGGCGGTAGTGCAAGCTTTTACACCCTGAAAATTGGCAAACACTATAAATTAGGACTTTCAGGGAGCCAGTTGTTAAGTATTTTCCAGGACAACTGGGTACACAGCTCAATCTTTCTAATACTAATCAAAATGTCAGGCATAAAATCAATTAACACCTAGAATTATCCGAGTAATACACCAATTGGGAAGGGTCAGAATGCCCACTTTATAAACTTATATAGCATCTTTTAGGGGCTTTGTGTGATTTCTGCAATATTTACTGAGTAATGTTCCCTAAAATCAAGTCTTAAAAGACAAAAAAAATGCATTTGAATCTTAGCACATTTTAGTTAGCATAGCCAAGGCACATTATATTTAGTTATCCACAAGTTTCAAGTAATTCCCAGATAATTTTGATCCATTCCTAGAAGGTTTTATTTCCACAACAGGCAAACAGAGAGAATTCAGTAATTTCCAGTTATTAACATTTCTGTGCTAATACCCCAATATTTTTTTACATGAATGAACACACCCTAGGCTGTCTCCTCTCCAATTCTGCACTCTGTAGCAACCGAGCATCTTCTGGCTCCCATGGAGAGGGCCCACAGGCTCTGAGGATCGGTCTGACTTTGACGAAATCTAAAGATGATTGAGGGACATGAAGTTTTCTTCTGGGGGCTGAGGGGGACGCACCGCTAATTGGTCTCCCTGGTGGTCCCTGCGGCCACCCCTGCTGTTATTCCCAGGAGCAGGATGACCTCATCTGTCTCACTGCGGGAAACTGTGGTCAAGATTCTCATTCTACTGTTCATTTAGCACCTGAATTTAGGCAGGAGAAACATTTCTACGGAAGGCTCTGTGTAGTTCAATGTCCCTGCCTTTTTATTGCCACTTCCGCAGAGAGCCATGGCTTCCGCAGGTGAAGAAACGAGGACCCTCTGGCCTTGCCCACTAGCTGCCTTGGGAGAGTGTGAGGCCTGAAAGGCTTTCTGAGCTACTTCTCATCTGAGTCTCCCACTCTTTCTCGCTGCTCTCTGGTTTCCCCTGCCATCCCAGCCCCTCACTTTGAGCAGGACATCCTCGGGCATCGCCCCATAGTCTCACTTGCCTCTTAAACTCGGCCAGTTCAAGGACACAGGGTTGTGTCTTTGGTGGTGCTTCAGGCACTTGCCTGTGCTTGGCTACCGCAGCTCCCAGCACAAGTCTGCCCCCGACACCGGCTCTCTCCTTTGCTCTCGGCTCCCTCTACCTAATTAGTACTGTCCATCTTCCATCCTCCACGTTCTACAACATTCTGTTATCTTCTGTGTTTTCCTACCTATCACTAAAGGAAGGCTGGGAGGGAGGGGTGTACACTAACTAATCCTCCTTTTCACATGTCAATAACCACCAAAACTGACTCAGGACAGGTGCGTTGTTTTCTGATATTTGTGACTTTGTAGGGCCCAGGCTGATCTCTGGCCCCCCACTTCTCCCTCTAAACACAACTGTGCCTGGCTAATATTGCTAACGGTTTCGATATAGTTTTTCATTTCTGTTGTCTCTTCAAACCAGGAATTATTTCATGACTTTTTGATTTCCAAAAAGATAGATCGTTCTTGGATAGCTTTATTATTTTATCATCATTTTTTAAGCTCTGTTGCATTATAGAGAGCATGTGAGCGCTTATGGTTTCTGCTTATTGGGCAATTATAGTATGGTGAGTTGTTAAATTTTATGCAGAGGGTATAGTATTGCATTTATCATCTAACTATTTGATTTTTATATTCCTCATTTTGCTTTACAAATTTATCTACTTGCTGTAGGTATATCTGATTCATTTGTTTTGTTACTTAAAATTTTATTTATGAATATTCCATTATCGATTCACTTTCCTATTGGTAGACATTATGACTAATGTCTATTTCTATTTCTGGTGAAAAACAATGCTTCACTGAACAAATGTATGCAAGGTTTCTCTAGAATGGGTGCCTAAAATTATTCTTGTTTAATCATCAATTATTCAATATGCTGCTTTGCTAGTATCCCCAGAGCTGTATAGTTTATAAATTCTCATCAGAGGCTTACGAGAGTTTTCCCTATATTCTTGCTGGTTAACTTTTAATTTTTGCCATTTCACTGGTTGTACAATATCCCTGAGGAAAGATATATGTCTTCAGATTGAAGAAACTTGAGTCCTGAGCAAAATAAATAAAAACAAGTCATACTTAGTGACACCATAGTGAAACTTCAGAACACCAAAGACAAACAGAAAAATCTTAAAAGCAACAGAAGAGAAAATACAATTTACTTACAATGGAAGGACACAGAGACAGAAAGCAGATTTCTCCTTGGCAATTACAGAGGTCAGAGGACAATGGGGTGGTAATTCCACAATGCTGCTGGGGAAAGAAACCCATCAAGCTGAAGTTGTATTTTCCAAGGGGTTAGATCTGCGCATCCTGGCTTAACCTCCCCTACCTTCTTCAGAAATAGATCCAAAAGGGTGGGCCTGGCTCTAAAGCTGAGCAAACCCTACAACTTCATACCCTTTGGTCACATGATTGGTCCAAAGAGTGAGCAAGCATATAAGCAAAGACAGACAGAAAGAGCTCTGAAGGCAGTCAGCCTGCCCTCCTCATGCATCAGAGGTGCAGCCTCTTTGTCTTGTCCTCTAGCTTGTGAGGTCCTGACAGGAAGCTTTCCAGAAATAGACAGAGCAAGAATCTAAAAGTTTCTAGTCAGTGTTCATTTGTTCCATGTACAAAGGTGTGGGGGCAGCTGAGGTGTCTAGACTGGAAAGGTTTAGACCAACCGCCATGAGAGATGAGAGGCATCCAGAAAAAGTGATCATTGTATGAAAGCATGGTCCACCCAGGTGGAGCTTTGATAGGTACCAGCTGTCAACGACTTTGTAGTTCAGGAAATAGAACGACTCCATTTGTATCCACATCCCCCCTCCTTCCGACGCACACAGGCACAGGAAGCATATGGATCTTAATGTCCTTGTGGTGTATATCTTATGTTCTTTTTATTCAAACTAAAAACAGCATAATTCACTTAAATCACAGAATTCCAGACTGTGTGAGAACATCGCTATATATCATTGTTCTAAATCAGTTATATCCCAGTGGGAGTCTAAGAGGTTCAGAAAACAGAGCTTCCTTAATAAGTAGCTTGATAGAACTTTGTAGGGTGATATATGTACACCTGAGCTTTTACATTTTCACAACTTTGAGTTCATAAGCCAGAAGAGAGGGGGAACAGGAATGACATGCCAGCCAAATATCCTCTACTTGGGTAAGGAACAGCACAATATTCGCCCATACCAGGAGCCCTGTACCTCCACTTCTCCTATCTGCATAAGATTTTGAGAGAAGGGAGGACATCTTTCTCTCCCAGAGCATGTGGAGTAGCAGAAGGAAAGAAGCAGCCAAAAATCTCATGCATGCTCTCTCTCTCTCTGTCTCTTGCCCTCTTATACACACACACACACAAACACACACACACAGTGCTAAATGCTCCCAGATCTTTTTTGAACTCCAAGAGTCCTTTATGAGGACCCCAAAAGCTCACTGAAGAGAAACTTACCCCAGAAGAAAAACGAAGGCTCACATGAGAAGCTGGGTTCAAGCACTTGGTTAAGGACTTGAGAAAATACAAGATAATCGCAGCAAAATAAAGTGTAGATGAAAGCAAACTATGGGGAGATCCAGCGAGGACATGTTCGTCCTAACACAGGTGAGCTCATCTATGAGGTACAGTGGCACCTTGGCCCTAGACCATGAGGGGAGTAAAGAAAACCGGAATTTGATGGAGAGTAATTCTGACTGTATCGTGGCTTATGAAATAATATCACCACACCCCAATCCCCAGAACCTGTGCATGAGAATGTATTTTAAAAAGTGTTCTTGAATAAGAACAATAATAATAATAATAACAACAAGAAAGAAACAAAAACCAAAAATGAAAAGACAAAGACAAACTGGGGACACTTGGTGGGGAGGGAAGAGTGGAAGGTTGGAGGGCAGACGGGAGCACGGGGGACTGAGGTGATGGTGCACTGGTGATATGGTGATGGGAAATACATGGGGATTACAACTGATGTCAAATATATGTAAATTTAAAAAATATAAATAAAAATAAATAAAAAGTGTTCTTGCTGATATAATGAAAGGTCTTGAGATGAGCTCATTTTGGATTATATACAGGGGCCCTAAATCCACTGACAAGTGTTCTCATTAGTGTGAGGCGAACAGAAAATGGACACAAGGCGAGGAAGGTGATGTGCAGACAGAGGCAGGGACTGGAATGATGCAGCCACAAACCAAAAAATGCCTGTGACCACCAGAAGCTAGAAGAGGCGGGGAGGGAGTTTGGAAAGAGAATGTGGCCCAGCCAATGCATCGATTTTGGATTCCTGGCCTCCAGAATGGTGAAAAATAAATTTCTGTTTTTGTAAACTAAAAATGAAAGAAAACTGGGATTTGACAGACCAGCAGCCAGAATGCCCAGCTGGGGGGTCAGCATCCCTCTCGGGGGCCATTCTTGGTCGCCCATCCATGGGACTCACAGGAGTCAAAGTGGTGCTGGTCTGGGCTGAATCTCAGAGCTAGAGAAGGCAGTGGAGATGGTGTGAAGCCCAGGATAATAAAAATAATATCAGTAAAAGACACCAGGAATCTAAAAACTGAGATTTTTGTGACCTTCAGTTATAGAAAAACAGGTGAGTGAGGAAACAAGTAGGAAGGAAGACAGGAACTGGAAGAAGAGGAAGGGGTGGTGGTTGGAGGGGGACATAAGGGAGCCGGGATGTGTGCCTGGCTGCCCTCCTCTCCCATCCCCTCCTAAGGAGATGGTGAGCAAATCAGGAAGCTCTGAGTCTCAGGAAGAACTGGCAGCTTAAAAAAAAAATAGTGGCATTGATGTTCTGAATAAATATGCCTTCATTTGGAACTGCTTGATTTTGATCTTTGCATCGAGAGAAAAATCACAGGGTAGAAAGTGGACAGGATCATTGTAAAAATAAAGAGTTAGTTGGCGGATGACCATCGCAGGAAGATGAAAAGTGAGGGAAGTCAGATGACTCCAAAACTCACATTAACAAGAGCTGAAGAAAACAGACACCATTTACGTTCCAAGTGAAATAATGAGGTGTCAGCAAGGCATCAGCTGGATGAAAAAAGTTGGGAAAATGATTCCTTTTTTACTACTTGCAACCAAAGCTCTAGTTGAAAATAAATGCAAAATCTTGCAGCTGGCAGTAGAGATCTTAACCATCTCCCTCAGCAGAAAACGAGGACTGACTCAGAAAGCTTACAAGGCAGAAGACAAAGACAGAAACTGTCAGCTGCAGGAGAGGCTGTTCGTGGAGAATTCAAGAAATGGAGGGTGAATTCCAGTGAAAATATTTTATGTAAAAATCTGTTGGATCACCTCGCAAAAAAAAAAAAAACCCGGGATCTGGATTTTTTTTTCTTTCTAATCCATCAAAAAGTCTTCTATAGAAAAGAAAGAAGCTGTCTTACTGAGTCAAAACTGCAGAGAGCAAACCCAAAGATTGGCATACTTTAGAAATCTTCAAAATAACACCCAATTCGGGAAGGCCTACAGAATAACTCCCACCAGTGAGAGCGCCTGGGGGCTCTGCTGCCCTCTCCCCACTGCACTGGAGCTCTCTCCTCCCTACTGTGCCGCCTCTTACTTTCTTGCTATAAACAAGGCAGCCTAGGATTGAATTAGTTGTGAATTGGCTTCCTACCTGGGTAAAGGGATATATATGAGATAACAAGGATAATTTTACTTTGATGGCATGCGAACATGATTTAATTGGTGAAAATCTGCCAGAATGTTCCTTCACTCCTACACCCTCTGAATGACCGAATCCTTGGCTCTTTTTGACGTGAACACACAATAGGGATATCTCTATATCATCATTCATCAAACAGGTTTGCCTGGAAGTAAACAGCGCTGTGCTTGGACCACCACCTGGCCAAGGGACTGTTTTCAGTGTCTGATAACAAAACTGCCTCTGATTTGGGCCCTTTATTCATCAATAAAAGTGGCCCAAAAGGCTCTTACTTTCTTCACTGAGGGCTGATTTGGCTAATAATGATGCTGAAAACCTCCTACTTTTATCAGGAGTATCTCTCATTAACTGACCACAGACTGTTCTTCCATTGCCATAGGCTACCTTCTCAAACATGGATCCAGACACCCTTTTTTCCTGGAGACTTTGCATCTCTTGGCTAAAGGAACCTTAGAAATTTAGACTCTCTGCATAAAAAGGTACTTTCTTTCTACACCCTAATTACATTACTTCTACAAAATACCACTTTGAGGTTCTAGGAAATTGTCACCCAGTCACTTCAGGTAACACCACTGGGTCCCACAAGCTTCCAGCCTTACGTGGAAAAGGGACACTTTTTTTTCAAAATCCAAACTGAATATTACTTTGGTAATTCAGTGTAACATTTCTTTAAAACTTGGTTTTATTATTAAGCTATCTTTTTGAATGAAATGATTCAAATCTGATAGATATGTGATATATTATGAACTAAGAGCATCTCTTAAGCTGTAACCTTCCATTTTCTCCACTCTCCTCAAGTCTATTTTACATATCATTAATGTATTTTTTATAGCCAATGTAGTTTATGCAACCAAAATGGATATTTAGTGCCATCTGGAATATGGTACGTTTTATATAAATTTCTTTTAAAATACAGATGTAGGGGCCTCCCTGGTGGCACAGTGGGTTAAGCAATGCACTATGAAGCAAACCACAGCTACAGCAGCAGGAGTTCGATCCCTGCCGCGGGCCAGGGAGGGGACCCACATGGCCTAGCAGACCTCTCCTGCCTTGCCCACTGCTGCCCTCAGCAGTGTGTTTCAGTTGGTCTGCTGTTCTGCTCCCCACTCTGTCTCTGGTGAATCCTCTCACTTCCCATGGCTCTGGCCTGTACCCCAGCTCTTGTATGCATAAATAAATAAATCTTAAAAGAAAATAAAGTAAAATAAAATAAAGGTGTAATTATCGGCACTGTTCATTATTTTATTCTCTTTTGCTTACCCATAATTTGAATGAGCCTGAGTCAAAACATTCAGTTTGGTAATAGGTGAAAGCCTAAGAGGAAACAAGTAGGCACTGAAAATCTAGTCAACCAAACCCAAATTTATGCTGTAATGCCAAATACTCTTTGAACAAACACTCTTTGATTCAATACATTATTTAGAAAATCACTAATAGAAAAATTCTATCAACATTTGATTTTAGTCATCAGAGTATAAGTTGGAAGACTTACTCCAGTAAAACCCTTCACCTGCATAAAATCTGGTGTCAACATGGACCTTGTAACTATCCGTGGCTGACGTAGAGGTATGGTTCTGTTGCATCATTAAGTGACATCACCAAGTACACCAGGACCCTACCAAGCTCAGCTTGAAAACTTCCAGAGTGCAGATGACAACAACAAGGTCACCATGACCAACCTCTCCCATTTTCAGACACAAAAGATCTATGGTATAGGACAGGCGCATCGTTGATTCTCAATTTTAAAAGGTAATTTTTTAACAAGAATATAAAAAATGGTACTTCGTTCAAAATAAATTTTAAAATATTAATAGAAATACATTAATATTATTAATGGAAATATTAATAGAATATTAATTCATTAAAAGTCTAAAATTTTAAATTAAACAAAAATTTTTAAAGTTATCTTTAACACTATTCTCAACCAACATCCCTGCATTTGTAACTGTGTGACAAATAAGACGAATGGGTATGCAAAATCTCTCCAAATTATAAGGGTACACTCTACCATTCACCCAACAGTTTGTCCGTTAAGGATGCTTCCTTTCATTAAAGTGAAGATATTAAATATCTGGTACCGTGTTAATGGCGCTGAGACGTGTTATGGAGTAGGCTACAAGTCTTCCCAGAATCCTTCCAGGCATGAGTTTCCACTTTGGTATTGGAATAGTAGCTCAGACACATTCAGTAAATTACTATCTCTCCTCAGCCCCATCTTGCTGTGATCTGTTGAAATTTTTTGCAGCTTCCCGTAGTGAGTTTGCTCATGACTCTTTATTCCCTGGAAGATTAGACTCTTCCTCTCTTTCTGCAATTCTTTCATCTTCCTTCTGAGACCATACGGAACTCAAGCTTAGATCTGGGATTTATCAACAACTTAGCGATGAAATAGTGCCTCAAGTTGTAAATTAATCTATGAATTAAATTCATACCAAGAAAAGGTTTTTGTTTTTAAGAAAGTTTTAAAGACCTCGGGTGAAGTGATTTCTTCATAATCCTCTCCACCATCCTCATATCTCTGACGCCCAACACCAGCCCCACCCCTCCATTGTCAAAGGCATCTCATCTTCTACTTCACAGAGAAAACTAAAGCCACACACAGGAACACCCTCAAACTCCTGCCACCTCCCTGAAAATCCACCGGACCCTACATTTTCTTTTTTCCCTTGCCCATTTTCCAATGAAACTGCATCCCTGTTCTGCGTCTGGTAACCTGTGTCTCAGATTCCATCTCCCCATCCACACTCCTGCCACATCCTCAGTTCTTGACTCCATCCTCCTCCTTCCCCACAACATGCTCAAGTGTCTCAAGTTCCTGGGATACGCCAACCATTGCCCTCTCTTCTGCTCTCCTTCACAGCCAAGCTTACTTGAGGGAGCTGCATCCACATTCACAAATTCCTGTTCCTCCCATTGTCTCCAGGGAGGGCACCCTGCACGGTCACCTACAGTTTTTGCTAAATACAACATATAACTGACTTTTCCAAAGCACCTTAACTTTTGAAAATTTGTTTCTATTAAAAAACAAACAAGCATGCAGTCAGTCAACAAATATTTATTGAGCTCTGGCTAGTGCAGAGCATCAAGGCTGGAACAGTAAATAAGTATTATCAATCATGGTGTTTACATTAAAAGGGAAAAGAGAGCCCAGTAGTAAACATACTGTAAATATGTATGTAAATATGTAAAAATAAACGAACAAGGTAACTCAAGAGGGTAATAAGTGCTATGGAGACAAATGAGACTACAGTGAATGGGATAGAGTAACTATGGAAACCACACTGAATTTCCAAGGGAAGCACCTTCGAGATGATATTTAAGCTGAAGGCAATTGTGCAAAGGTCTTGGGCCAGAGAATCACTGCAGAACAAACAGCAAACTCTGAGTAATATGACAACGTAGCATTTGCATGGACAAAAGGAGAGGCCAGAAAGAAAGCAAGAACATGGTGTTGCTGAGTGTGGAAATGACTTCTGAGTCACAAGTGGGAAGGACCAAGCCTGGAGGAACAGTGACCTTTGTGTCCTTGCAGCTGGAATATAGCTCCTCCTTTCTGGCCTCCTAAGTAGAAATGTGCTGGAGGGATGGTGAGCATGGAAAAAGGATCTATTGCCTCTATCTTTCACCTTCCAACCCCAACTTTAGGAGCCAGTAAACAAATCAGTCAAACATGGACTCGAAACAAGTGAGGGTGGTTTCTAAAATGGACCTAGCTAGAGCCTGAAGCAAGACAGATCCAGTCCAGCTCCTCTGCTTCCATCTCCCAACTCCAAGCTGTGTGGGAAAAGTGCCTGAGAGTGGCTCCTGCAAGGCCACTGCTGGGCATAGCCTGGACCCCCAAGTCAAGGGAAGGCCCCTTAAGGGAGTATGTTCTCTTATGATCAGCTTCAGTGGTCCTTGGACACAGAACCAACACAGAACTTGGAAGAGCCCCCAGTACTTGTGCCTGGGAGAGAAAATGAGAGCCCCGAATACCCTCCCAGAGCCAAGCCTCTCCCCACACACTGTGCCCTGCTTGGTGTTTGCTCTCACCCAGACCTGAACCAGGAGGAAATCATAAACCCCCATATGAGACTGGACACTGGGATCTGGGAAGTGGGAAGAGCTCCATCCTCCTGTCTTTTCTCCCAGCTTCTGAAAGAACCCACTGGCTTCATCTGACGTTTGAATTTACATCTTGCATCTCTGAATCATTTGGTAGCCCAGTATCCTAGAAAAGACTGGATCTTCCTGAAACCCACTATGCTGAACCCCACTAGACTGTGGACTAGTACGGGGGCGGGGGTTGGTGATGGGGGTCACTCAGAAACCCAGTGGTGCAGGGGAAGAGAGAAACTCAGGTGGAGGATTAATTACAAAGGTCAAGGAGCGGGGCCTCCCTGGTGGTGCAGTGGGTTAAGCAACGAACTATGAAGCAAACTGCAGCCACTGCAGCATGAGTTCGATCCCTGCCGCGGGCCAGGGAGGGGACCCACATGGCACAGCAGACCTCTCTTGCCTCACCCACTGCTGCCCTCAGCAGTGTGTTTCAGTTGGTCTGCTGTTCTGCTCCCCGCTCTGTCTGGTGAATCCTCTCACCTCTTGCAATTATGGCCTGTACCCCAGCTCTTGTATGCATAAATAAATAAATAAATAAATAAATAAATAAATAAATAAATAAATAAATAAATAAATAAATAAATAAATAAATAAATAAAACAAAGGTCAGGAGCAAAAGTCACGCTCAGCAACAGAACACCGAGGACAGAAGGAACAGGGGTTCGGAGGACAGCACAGGGGCTGTAACCTGAGTTATCCTCGTCCACAGCCCCAGGAGGGCCCTGTCCATCCTGATACAACGGAACCGCAGGTGAGATAAAAGAGCTGAGCACTGAGCTCTGGAGCCCAAGGGGCTCTGCCTGACCCTGCCAGGGGAACACAACACACAAGCCCCTCTCACCTCCAGGCACGCTGTCCGGCAGCCCCTGTGCCGAGGGGACTGTGGGCACCGGCAGTTGCTGTAGTCATGGTGTCTGTCCCTGCGTGATATTTGAAGCCAGATAACTTGTCAAGGTCACATGGATCGAGAAGCAGAGTCCAGGAGCTGAAGCCGTTCGTTCGCTTGAAGGTCTTTGGTCACTTCTTCTTGGGGGTGGGCTTGATCCTCCTTTTCAATCTGGTTCACAAAGAGAAACATAAAAATGCACAGCAGTGATAAGTGACGTTCTCTCTCTTTTTCCTCAATAATATAATCAGGAATTTGTATACTATCTTTTCAGGTTATTCTTCTTCTAGGAAATTGAGCCTTAGAATTCATTTTTAATGTTTTAATTCTGGTAGCATTTAACCAAATAATATTTTTCCTAATCTGAACCTAGGAAAAACATTGTTGATAAGTTCTATTTTTATTTATAGCCATATTTCTTTCATGTTGAATCATTAGAGGTAATTTTAAAATACAAAAAAGCAGAAAGGAAATCTAAGTACAGGAACACACCTCAAAAAATCTAGTTTTACTGCCCTTAGACATAAAGATGTGACTATGCTCCAAGACACAGAGTACAGACGCTCTGGCGGTGTGACATGCTCCCGTGTTGATGGGGAACAGATTGTGCTCAAAAGGAAGTGAGCAGCACCCAGGAAAGACATTATAAACATGTGGCCCCAGGCAACCACTGCGTACAAGCTTTTTCTCCAACCAAGGGAGTACATTATAGTAACTGTAATTTATGTGACCATCTTTTCTTAATGTTTGTTTGTGGTTTCAGTATTGTTATAGTTCTCCCCTAACTGTCCACAAACACAACACTATCCCATTCAGAGTATCACCAGTTTATAGTGTAGAAATTGACACAGTGACACTAAAATTTCTATTGAAAAGCTAAAATAGGCAAAAACAATGTTTTAAATGAAGAACAATGGTGGCAAACTCACACTAAATGATTTCAATAATTTCAATACTTACTATAAGGCTACAGTAATCAAGTGTTGCTTGGTGAAAGGAAAAAAAATCCAAAAATGAACAGAACAGGATAGAAAGTCCAGCAGTAAACTTACTCCTAAGAATCAATTGATTTTTGACAAAATTGCCAAAGTTATTTGGTAAAGAATATTTCAAGGTATGATGCTGGAGCAACTGAATATCCATATGCAAGAAAATCAAAACTCACACCATTTATAAAATTATTTAAGATAGCTAATAATGTAATGTATAGCTAAAATTTTAAGTCTCTAGGCGATAACTGGGAAATCTTACATATATAACACAAAAATCCTATAAAGGAAAATAAAATGATAAATTGGTCTTTCTCAAAATCTGAAACTTTAGTTCTCCACACGACACTGAGAAATGTCTCATTTTCTCAGTAAGAAAATGAAAACGCAGGCCATAGCCTGGGGGAAATATTTGCAAAGTATATATTTGATAAAGAACTTATCTGCAGATATATTTTTAAGACTTATTTCTTAAAAATGGGCAAAAGACTCAGCAAACAACCTAAACATCTTTCAATTGGCAATTGGAAAACAGTGATAGGTATATCCATACAATGGAATATTACGCAACAGTAAAAGTGACTCATGCAACAACATGGTTCCATCTCAGATGTAAGTGGAAAAAGTCAGACTCAAAAGGGTACATGCTCCATTTACACAATATCCTCAGTAAGACAAAATGGTAGGAAACATATCAGTGGTTGTTAGGGACCTGGAAGCTGACAGCAAAAAAGAAATGAGGGAAATTTTACTGCATGAAAAGTATATATCAATAAACCTGTGTGTGAGTATGTGCATGTGGTGTATGATGCATGTGTGCGTGGCACTTTTCAGGGTCATGGGTGGTCCTTAGTCTGAATGAAAATCCCTCATCTCTGACTACCCAAAAGAAAACAGTGCTCATGGGGGACTGAGATGATGGTGCACTGGTGATATGGTGATGGGGAATACATGGGGATTACAACTGATGTCAAATATATATAAATTTTAAAAAATGTTAAAAAAAACTATACCTGAAAAATAAATAAGTAAATAAATAAGTAAAAAAAAGAAAGAAAGAAAGAAACAGTGCTCAGTGATTTGAGGACCATAATCCTGCTTGTACCCAACTGCTGCTGCCTGCTGCGTGTTTTTCTCCAGTGATGCCCAACTGCCTGGAAATAAACAGTGGAAGCAGATGGCTGGATTCATCCAAAGTTGGCGTTTTCCCAAGAATGAGACATATTCGGAGGGTAGGGGAATATAGCGCTTGTTGAAAGAGATTAAAAAGTTGGGGCCAGCTTCTTATTTGGAAAGTGAAGAAAGGAGGAACTTGGATGGATGGAGAAGGAAAAACTAGAGAGGTGAGAGAACTGGAGGGAGGGTCCTGCAAAGTGTAAGAACAGTTGCTGAGGAGACACTTGGTACAGCAGGCTGGAGAAAAGCAGTCATGGAGAACTGAATGATTCCTTGGTGATGTCAGAGATGGAAGTTTGTTTCCCTCCTTAGATAATAATCGCCTAAGAGCAACCGTGTTCACATGCCGCTTATGGAGCAGAGTTCAACCGGCCTCAGCACCGCCTCGCAGCCTGGTTTCCAGAACTCCAAACCTACCTTAACCTTCTCAGACCTCCAGCTCTCCCACCCTCTGCTCTGACTTCCCTTCATCTTAATGCTCCTTAAGAGGCCTCTCAATGCTTTGCAAAAGCAAGCAGCCCCTCGGGTTCCCACTAAAGGTCAGTTGTTCAGCTTTTACTATGAAGACACCTTCTATCTACTATCTCCATTCACTTTCTCCACTGCACCCCTACCCATCAGCTCTTAATGTGCTCTAAGATACAGTTTCTTAAAAATTCTACAAAATAAAACTGACAGGACTGTGGGAGGCCAGGCTGGAAGTTAGATGGTTCATGGGTTTCCAACATGAGTGATTACATGGGACAGAGGTGCTTTTTGCTGAGACAGCAGAGAAGAGGGAGAGCAAGTCTCCATGGGGAAGGAGTCGGTGGAGACCAGTTACGTCTGACAGCATGCAAGTAGATCCCCAGGGCAAACAGGTCCCTATGTGAGTTTAATGTCAGGGTTGCAGTAAAGTTTGAAAGTTATCAGCATGCTACCTGTGGTTAAAACCATGAGAGAGGCAAAATGCCCCCGGCAGAGGCTCAGAAGGGACGCCCAGGGCACGCTACGGGTAAACGTTGGCAGAAAAGGAAGGACTCGAAAAGGAGATGGAGAAGGAAAGTTCACGCAGAGCATGCTGAGAAGGAGACAGTGATGAAAGGCGAGAGGACAGTGAATTTAACAACTGAGGGAGCGGTGAAAAATCCAACAGACAGCAACGCTGATAAAAAGCACTGAGTCAGTATTCCGCAGGTCAAGCAACACCGAGGCCTGAGGTGGGCTGTCACAGCAGACACAGCTGTCACAGTTGGTGCCTGGCCTGCACCTCACCCTGACGCATCTGTGCACACAGGCCTGTCTTCCAGAGCCCTCTCTTAGCCTGTGGCTTCTTCCTGCTGCTGAGGCACACCTTGCCATCTGCTTGGCAGGTCTGGAGTGTCAACTGATGCCCCCTCTGTCTTCAATAGGGGAATCTGAGGCTACACTTGCTCCCAGGGTTCCCCAATGGGGTTAAGCCCAGGCAGCCCACAGTGAGAGCTGGCTTGGTAATGCACTTTCATTGGCTGCTTCCTGGCCTCTATGCCTTCCCCCTCCTTCCAGTGTTCCATTCACCTCCCAAATAAACGACTTTCGCCCTTGTGTTACTTCTAGAGCTATGCATCATAGATAACGTGAATCATTTCTTTATGGATAGTTTATGTTAGTGTTTCTCGAAATGTGGTCTGTGCAACACCTGTGCCACTATTCTGGGGGGAGAGGGATTGCTTGTTGCAAATGCAGATCCGCAGACCTCACTGGTGACACAAGGACTCAGAGACACTGCCAGCATCTTTAACATGCTCCCCGTTGATGCTACTGTGCACTAGACCTGGAGCCTCTTCTGGCATGGGCACACGGTGATGTACATGCTAAGCAGGTGCTGATAACAGAGTGGTTAGGAGAATCTCAAATACAATTAACACCATTATTAACTTAGAAGACAGATTCATTTCCAGATAGTAAAAGGACTAACTGTTGGTCTGTCGTGTGTGTGTGTGTGTGTGTGTGTGTGTCTAGAGAATACATGAGAAATCTCTGTACTTTTTACTTGAGTTTGCTGTGAACCTAAAACTGCTCTAAAAAATGGAATCTAGGGCCTCCCTGGTGGCGCAGTGGGTTAAGCAACGCACTATGAAGCAAAACGCAGCCACTGCAGCACGAGTTCAATCCCTGCTGCCAGTCAGGGAGGGGACCCATATGGTGCAGCGGACCTCTCCTGCTGTGCCCGCTGCTCCCCTCAGCAGTGTACTTCCGTTGATCTGCCTGTCCTGCTCCCGGCTCTCTGTGGTGAATCCTCTCACCCCCACCCCACACACCTCTGGCCTGTACCACAGTGCTTGTATGCATAAATAAATAAATCTTTAAAAAAAATGAAATCTATAAAAAAATTTTTTTTAAAAAGCTGACCTAATATGAGAAATGAACATAGGTCTTCTCTAGTTCACCTTTTCTCTCCATTTATCTTCTACACATTCTAGTCTAACCTGCCCCAAATTCCTGAAGCAGAGCCAATAATAACTCTCTGCTCCAGTGTTCCATAGCCCGGTGTGATTATGACAATACTAGGGTATTTACAACCTGCAGTACAACCCATTCTCTTATTGGTTATGGGAAACCATGAGCAACCTGGCTTGTTCACGCCAATATTCTTTCCACTCCCCTGGCATGGCCTGTGGGACTCTATTGGTGTGCAGTAAAGTCTGTTAAAGACTGAAGGAGCATGACTGATCTTGATTTTGAGATTAACATCAGCTAATGAACATTGGGAGAATGATGGACAAAATGACTGAACCTCTTCTTTTGTACATACACATATATACTCCTAAGAGTGTCTATTCCTTCTTCCTCTTAGGCAAAGGAATCAAGGTCCTCATTTACCCAATTTGTAGCTGTGGTGGATAATCTGAATTGGTAAGTTAATCACTTTCAGTCCACGAGATAAAGGAAGCAATGGACACTGTCATCTGAAGCTTTGCACCAACTACTTCCATGAGGAAAAACAGAAGCCACACTAGGTATTTCAAACAGAGGGGATTTAATGCAGGAAATTGAGTACATAGGTTTGGTAAGACTGAAAGAGGTCCAGCAAGATAACCCAGATGTTAGTAAACACAGGAAGCAGCTACTAACCTTAGCGCTGGGGGGAACAAAAGGGAAGAGATGGTGTTACCAGAACCTAGAAGCTTTGATGGGGGACCCCCCACGGCTGGAGCCTGGCCCTCTTTGGGGGCTGCTGCGCGGTGCTTGCTTGGACTTCTGAGGGGGGCGCTGCTTGGCTGGCGGTGGTCGGGCCTCTGGGCGGGGACGTGGCTGACGCTCAGACCTCGGAGGAGATCGTGGCTTGGCTGGTGCTCTGACCACCGCGGGGGGTGCAGCTGGCTGGAGCTTGGGCCTCTGGGGGGACGTTGCACGGCGGCTGGTTCTGAGAGGGCCAAAAGAAGCTGGAGACTGGAGCCGTGGCTCTCCTCTGTGCTTAAAGGACGCTGACAGAAGCTGGAAACAGGAAGGCAGGCCCTGCTCCCCCTCCCACCTTCCAGTCTCCCTCCAGTATCTTCCAGTGACTGAACCTAACAGGGAGCTGACCGGTAAGGGTGTGGGGAAGCTTCACAAAGAAGAGTAGGAAGACGGGGGCTTGGAGCTAAAAGACGACAGGCCGGTGCCCAGCCCAGCAGACCGCTTACCTGGTCTTCTGGCAGGCGCAGCAGATCCAGTCCTCTTCCTTCTTCTGGTAGAAGCAGCCGCTCTTACAGATGCTGTATTTCCGATCCACAATCTCGCGTTTAGAGTTGAGGAATGTGAATGGGGGGCAGCAGTGTATGCTGAAGTGCTCAGAGAACTTCTGGTTCTTGGAGAGTCTGGGACCCTCCTTAGCCATTTTCTGACTCATCTCACTGGAATCATCCATGCAGGGAAAAGTAGAGAGACACAGAACAGCTTGTCAGGTGAGGGATTTCCACTCAAGGCTATTTCCTGTTACTCCCATAGTCTAAATTAACATTAACACCCACAGCCTGAATCAAGAAGACCAATTTCCTACTGAACTATATGGGAAGGAATTAAATGAAGGATTTATTCATTTTTTGTGTATCATTAAATCATGTTTACTGAAGATGGACCCCTTTTTCCTTGTTTTAGTGATCCATTTAAGTAAGAAAAATATTACAGAACCACACATTGTTTGGCAAAATAAGATTCCAGATTTAGGAAAAACTTTTTCTCTGAAAAGCAAATAATAGTTTGTTGTTAAAACCATAATCACTATTCATATGATGAAATACTACACCACAATGAAAAATAACAAACTATCACTAGATCACCAGATTTTAATCACACAAATAATAGTGAGTGAAAAAGTCAGACACAAAGGAATATAAAGCTGCATTATTCAGTTTATATGAGGATCAGTGTTAGAACATAGTTATGCTTAGAGACGGTTGGGTCTGACTAAGAAGGGAACTTGCTAGAGACTAAAAGTGTCCTGGATCTTGATCTGAGAGACAATTACATAGGCAAAATATAAAATTTCAGTGAGCTGTACACTATATTTTTTCATTTATTTTACTCTTTATCTCAGTTAAAAAACAAGAAGGAACTTGAGAGAAGTTCCTAAGAACTTAAGAAGGAACTAAAGAGAAATTTGAGGGCCTCCCTGGTGGCGCAGTGGGTTAAGCAACGCATTATGAAGCAAACCGCAGCCACTGCAGCATGAGTTCGATCCCTGCCGCCGGCCGGGGAGGGGACCCACTTGGTGAGGCAGACCTCTCCTGCCTTGCCCACTGCTCCCCTTAGCAGTGTGTTTCAGTCCATCTGCCTGTTCTGCTCCCCGCTCTGTCGCTGGTGAATCCTCTCACTGCCCTGGACTCTGGCCTGTACCCCAGCTCTTGTATGTATAAATAAATAAATCTTTAAAAAAAAAATAAAGAGAAATTTGAAATATGAAAAAATTCCAATGGGTGACAAGAAAATTATTAACAACATCCTTTCTAGGAGTGTGACAGATGCAGAAATAATCTACTTCACACTCCAGAGTACAGAAGCACACCAGGGACTTAAATGACCTATAAATCAAGAAAGGTCAACAAGCTTACGTGGATAACGACATACACTGGACACTGAGAATGCCCCTGCTTTCAACAAACTGAAGGTCGAGTTGGAGACCTGGATGTTCAATAAATTCTTACAGAACAGCATGATATTGACCAATAGAAGTATGTACAAGGTTCAAGGAAAGTGAAAAAGAATGGATTCTTTGATGACAAAACAGATGATCTGGGTTTTAAGAGGGAATATACTAAAGACAATTAAGTTCAGGGTCTCTTAGACATGAATAGAACGAAAGTCTAGCTGGGAATGGGGTTACTATAAAGACCTTCTATTGGAAATATCCAAATTTGGTGTCATGAAGTTCTAGTCTAGGAATTGTGTGAAGAGGCCAAACAAAAGCCCTGCAAAGAGTAACGGTCAAGTTTTTATACTAAGATTGTTTTCAAATTTTTAGCTCTTACTTTTATGGATATCAACAACAGTAAAAAGAGGTTGAAAAGATATGTTCTCTGTACCCTGCTACTCATACACTAATTACGTGAGCAAACACAACAGGCCACTAGTCAACTAGAAACTACAAAAGTTTGCACACAAAGCTGGCCACATGCTGTTGGCAAGATCTTTGGGTGACTTCCTTGCCATGAGAAGTAATACAACGAAATGCTCCATAGCTAACCTATGAGTCATTTCTTTGTGTTCTGGCATGTGGAGATGATGGCACACAACTCTTCACAGGTAACTCAGACACCCCCAAATCCTCTAGCCTGCTGGTATTACCTTTTCTCAAATTACTCAGACACTCATCACAAAAAGCAGAAAATCTAATATCCCTCCAAATTTCTGAGAATGGCTGGCATGAAGGAAGAGGATGATTTTAGGTCTCCTTTGACTCTGGATTCCTGCTCTAACCGAATTATCAAACCTCCTGCACCTCACGTGACGTCCAGACCCACTCTATGATGTCCATTCAGATCCTCGTCCAGCTATCTCCTCCCCCAGCTCCTCGTGGGAAATTTCTTAAACTCTTATTCCATCACACTTTCCTCACCTTCTCCCACCACATGCAGCAGGAGGAAGCTTCACCCCTTGTTACCTATCATGTGTAGCCCTAAAAGAAAAAGTAGTTCTCTTCTCTGGAAGAACCCCAACATTGTTTTTGTAAACTGCTTCTCACATTCTCTACCCCCACCCCGACACACACATTCTAGTTTAACAACAATACTAAACCCCTCATGCTAAGCAATAACAATATACGGACAAGTCATCCTTTCCCATCCCTCTGGATAAAAGAAATCATAGTTACTCAGTACCACTTATATGGTAACCACTGCATGCTTTATATACTTGATCTCATTTTTATAATATAGCATTATCATCAATAAAATGAAGACAATAGTAAAGAATATCACCAAGTTCACAAATCCAGCGAGAGGCAGACAAGAAATTTGATTCCCTTTCTATGTGACTCCAACATCTAGTGGACCTTTGGATCAGGTCCAATACTCTCTGTATCCCCTGAACTCAGCCCTCCTCTCTAAGGACCAGGAGTCTAAGCATCTGACCTGGACTGCACTCGAGATTAGAGATGGACTGAATGATGGTATAAAACTGTATAGGTCAGGAATCTAATGGAATTCAGAGACATCATACCAATATGGCGGCCAATAAGGACCCCTAGATCTAGAATGCACATTCTGAGAGGTTTCTGAAAGGAATATATGACCCACAGATGCTTCCTCAGTTCCCCCCTCACCAGTTCTTTCAGAATCTATGTTTAATATTGAAAGTTAGGAAACTTGGATTAATAAAAATAATAAAAATTCCTAAATTCTTATCCTATAGTTCACCATTTGTACAGTATTTGAACATTTTTCTTCTTTGAGTGTAAATATATGATTAATCAAAAGTAGGGCAATACCTTACATACTTTTCAAGCTGACATACTTAGAAAGTCATTAATTTTTTAAATTTTTACAGCTATTACATAGTTATAATGCCATAATATATTTTTTATTATTATATATTTTATATGTCATAATATATATGGCATTATCTAGATTATAATATAGAAGTATAATATTCACTATGGCTTTTAAATTTTATGATAAATTTATAGTCATAACACCTTTTATAGTTTATATAGGTTTCCTCACTAACCATGCAAAGTGTTCACAGCTCTAGAGTCCAGGCCAGAAACAGTAGCTCCATGCTCATCTTTTTTGCATAAAAGACAAGCTTCTACTTATCTAAGTCATTAAATATAAGCAATCAAAGATAATCACAAACTAGTAGCTCAGGTTCCTCATCTAAAAGAGGGTGTCTTAGTCAGGCTGGGTTACTATAACAAAATATCATAAACTGGGCAACTCATAAACCACAGAAATTTATTGCTCACAGTTCTATAGGCTGCAAAGTTCAAGATCAAATACAGATTCTGTGACTGGTGAAGGCCCAAGTCCTGGGTCACAGACAACAAATGAGCAATGGGGTTCTATGGGGCCTCTTTTATAAGGAAACTAATGTCAATCAGGAGGTCTCCACCCTTGGGGCCTGATCTCCTCCCAAAAAAATGGTCCATCCCCATAACAAAGGAGAATAAAAAATATTAATATGCTTAACTCAGAGATCCTTTGAAAGTATTAAATAACATAGATATTACCTAACATAATAGGCAAAGAAACTATAAATGCAAATAACTTGCTCAATAAATACCATTTCCTTCAACTCAAAACCACAAGATCACTCCTAACTACCCAAAGAATGCAAAAACACTAATTTGAAGAAATATATGAATTC
Organism: Galemys pyrenaicus; assembly: GCA_019455555.1. Lineage (NCBI taxonomy): Eukaryota > Metazoa > Chordata > Mammalia > Eulipotyphla > Talpidae > Galemys > Galemys pyrenaicus. Next base: position 6,133,715 of record JAGFMF010011466.1, on the reverse strand, counting down.
TTATGAGAGCAATAAAATTCTCTAACCTTTAATTCTATGAGAAGAGACAGAAATAAAATTTAGTTTTGGTAGGAATATAGAAATATGGATGAAAAATAACAAATGGAATTTTGTCACTGGTAAAGATGGGGAATGAGGGAGAGACTGGTAGAAAATCTCAAATTTAATTTCTGCATAGACCTCCAAAACAGAAGATGGTCTTTCAAGAAGTTGCCAGAACAGAAATAGTGAAGTTAGTCAGTTTTTGCAATATAAATTGGAGAAGGTCTGGAGTAGAAGCAAGGAGACCAGTGAGAGAGAATAGGGACTTCAACAAGGGTGGTAGCAGCAGAGGTGGTCTTGGAGGCAAAATAAATAAGACTTGAGGATGGATTGGATGTGGAATTCATTGGAAAGGATACAGCAAGTATGGCTGTCAAGGGCCTCCCTGATGGCACAAGGGGTTAAGCACAGCACTATGAAGCATCTGCAGCCACTGCGCAGGAGTTCAATCCCCGATCGGGAGCTGACCCACACGGCATAGCAGACTTCTCCTGTCTCACTCACTGCTCCCCTCCACAGTGTACTTCAGTCAATCTGCCTGTTCTGCTCCTCACTCTGTCTTGGTGAATCCTCTCACACCCCACCCCTCTGGCCTGTACCACAGTTCCTGTATGCATAAATAAATAAATCTTTTAAAACAACAACAACAACAAAAAAGGTATGACTGTCAAACTTGAACAAATGCCCAATGGGTTAATGTACTGCGGTGGAATAGACTGCAGGAGAGAGGAGTGAGGACACGGTTTTGGACATTATATTTACTCTGCAGATACAACTGAGCACCTACTACATGCTTAGGAGGATCTCAGTACTGGTGACACCACAGACTGTCTGTACTGGAAGCACTGGTGCATGACTCCAAGTTGCTCAGGGTCAGAGTATGGGATGAGCAAGCTCAATGGTGAACAGCACATGCGAACAGAGAGTGTGGACAGAAAGAGGGGATACGCAGGACTTTTGCAAGAGAAATCAGAGTTAGCTGATAAGTCATTGTGCTAGAGTAGGACAGGTTTAGAACTGGGGGTTCAGTTATAGGCATGTTTACTTTGAGAAACTTTTGAGGCCCCTGAGTGGCTGTAAAAGGAAGTGATTGACCACCTAGTCAGGAGCTAGAGATAGAAAAAGATGGATGGTAGATTGGTAGGTCAGAGGTAGGTAAGTGGGTAGTTATGTAGGTAGATATTAGATAAAGTATAATTGACATAGAGATGAGATTTATATTCAAGGAACAAAATTTATATTCAAGGAAGAAAGGGAGTATGGGAAAAAGTGTTTCAATAACTGGAAAGAAATTTAATCACAGTAGGAAGAGTACTGAGATACCCAGAAATAAAGTGAAAATTAAAAATGTCTAAATTATTGTAGAGAAAAGATTCAATAACCATCATAATAAATACTCTTAGCATTGTAGGGAGGGAAGGGAATTATTAAAACAAAACAAAACAAAAAAAAAAAACTAGCTACCAAAATATCCAGATGCACTTACTGCTGATGGAATCTTAAAAACATTTTCTTCTAAATCACACACCCCAAGAAGGATGTTATATTACTGCCACTCAATATTGCACTTGAAATCCTATCAGTACCGAAAACAAACAAAAAACTGTAAGACCCTAAAACTATTAGAACTAAAAGAAAGTTGTTCAGCACAATTTCTGAAGTCAAAATTAAAATCATTTCTATAAGTCATGAAGCTCCAATTAGAAAATGTAAAATAAATGAAGCCATTCACACTGACCATAAAACCATAGGATAGCTACAGGTAAAAATACATCTGAGAAAAATAATAAAAGACATTCATGAAGAAATTGGGGGGGGGGGGAATTAAATCTGTAAAATAGTCACTATTCTAAGTATGCTGAATATCTCTAAGAAATTCATAAATTTAATGCAATTCCAATAAATATCAGATTTTCTTTTAATTGACAAGAGAAGCATATAGTCCTTATGGAAGTATAAAAGACAAATCAAGGCAACTTTGAATAAAAACAGGTCCTACCAAGTATCCACACTCATCTTAAAGGATACAATTAAAACAATAGAGTATTGACTTGGAAACAGACAATAGATGACCAGTGGGACAAAATAGCCCAGAAACAGACCCATATATGTATAGCAACGTGGTCCATAATGGAGGGGCTAGGTATGAAAATACAACTGGAGGGACTACTGGGAAGAAAGACATCAGAGAGCATAATGAGGATAATAAAAGCAGCACCATTAAGGAGCAACACAGTCCCCATTCAAGGACTTTATGCATTTAACTCCTTTAATCCTCACAACTCATAATAACCCCATTTTGCAACTAAAGATGCAGAAATAAAGAGAGGTCAGATAATCCACCAAGCACACAGATCTAGTATATGGAGGCCCCAGGATCCCAGTGACGGTGGACTAATCTGTATTCATAACCTGTTTTCATTCCACATGCACCACCTCCACTAGAGACCTTTAATAGTGCCTAGAACCTTGCTCATTCTCTCTCAAGCCAGGGGCTAATGCTTTCCTCTGAGTGTAGATTCCTATACTACAAACAATGACTTCTTTGTCCACAGCAGCGAAAACACACATAACTACCAAAGCAGTCTCTTAAGGATGTCTTCATCCATTTTTCCTCCCTTATCCATTTGTCTCCTTGGCAACCAAAATGTTTACATATTAATACCAGTGTTGGACAGTATAGGTTCTTCTTGGGAAGAACCAGTTCCAGGTAATGGAAAGCTGCATACAGAAATTTATTTCAAATCAGAGCACTTTTCCACAGAAAGTAGCATCTTTCCAAAATCCAGGACTGATCTGGGAACCTGCTGAAGCTTTAGAAAAAAAATAATAGCATAAAAGGATCCTAATTGTCTTAGAGTTGACAACCCATTAAGGACGTCAAAACAAAGCCCCCTTTGCTTTGCTTTGTTCCAGGGAATGAAAACAAACTAAAGTGGTTCAGCTGTCTCTCAGCTTATGCAAAAGTCCTTTCTGATTAAACAAATTACCTGTCTCCAGGGCAGGGAAGAGAACAAGTGTGACACAAGATTAGTATACTTCACACACAGATAAAACATTTAACAAACAACGTTTTAGGAGTAAAAACCTTGTTTATTATATCGGAGCCAGATAAAGACGTAAGAAGAACAGAATTTTCTGAGTGTAATTTTAATAACAGGACATCTAAATTATACAATACATTGTTTTAGCTATGGGCACATAAACTTACAACAGAATTGCATGTATTGATAAATAATTTCATCATTTTCTATAGGCAGGAGGCAAGAAAATCAAGAAAAAGGAACCAAAGTCATTATCTCATTTTTTATTCATTCCCCACTCAAAGAGGTCACTTATCCATCCCCTACTCAGAGACTCTCGCCAGCTACAGAATGAAGTCCTAACTTCTTAGTTAACATGGCACAGGAGGTTCTTCATGATTTGGTCAGGATCTGCCTTTCCCCTTTTTCTCCCATTACCAACTCACAACACTGCAGGAGGTCAGATACAGCCTCCAGTGATCAAAAAATGCCCCTCTGAAGATGCTTTTCCTCTCTCCTGGAATGCCTCCTCTCCAGCATCATCGTTTACTAATCTCACATTTACCTAAATAACCCAGCTAACACCTCACCTTGTCAAAGGATCTGCCCTTCCTCTGGGCTGTCACTGTAATTTGTACACCCTACTACTGGCAGACATACAGTGTGGCTGTGTGGGTGTGATCTCAGCTTGAATTCTTTGAGGGACAGACTTTTGTCTGAATCCACTCCTGCTGTACCCTCCACTCAAAGAGTGAGTGTTAGCTGTGATTGCATTGAAAGTGTCTTTAAAATCTGTGTGCTTCGCTTTCCTGGGTTATTATGGAGGTCTCAGGCTGCTTTTGTGAGATCTTGGTAGGGTTATTTTAAGAATTAAGATTTTAGTGTAAAGTGATCTTTCCAGAGAAAGTGTTATTTTGTCAAGGTTGCTAAATTTTATAATTATTTTCCTTTCTTAATCAGATGTTTGTAATGTAAGAAATAAGGATATTTTCTCTTCTATGAAAGCCATGGACTCTGATGTACACATGTGTAACTTAAGCAAATTTCTCTCTTGTATGTCTTCCTGAATGCATAGAAGGCAACCAATCTCCCAGATTTGTCTTATAGAAAAAACTAAATGTTAATTCAACCTATGATCACAGCAGAGCACTAAAGCAGAGAACCTAGATTATCTGATGGGCTGATTTATTGCTGTACTGAGTGGAAGGTAAAAGCAGCTAAACACTGCCTTGGTCTCTGGAAGGGACAATCTCAGGGAAATACAGAGACCAAACCAGAGATAATAGGCACTGAATTGCCAACCTTTTCCCTGAAGTTTCTGTCCAAAGCCACCATCTGAGTCATCCTATAGCAGGTGTTACTGGTGGACTTTCTCAACTGGATGAATTGCCAGTTATCATTTTCCCATTCTGCAGTTTAGACGCCTCTGTCTTTACATTTACATGTATACTGAAATACTGATTTCAGGACACATTTCATCCATTCAAAGAAGCAGGCAAAGTCAAATATGATGCCAAGGTATATAGTCTGAGCAACTAATGAGTGGCAGCAGCATCTGATAGGGAAGGTTCAGAAACAGCAGCAGAATCATGAGTTCAGTTTTAGATGCATTTGAGTTGAGGTGTCTGAGGGGCTCTCCATGGAGATTTAGATGCCAAGTGGACAGTTCAGACAAGTGGAGGTGGCAGATAGAACTTGAAAGTTGTTGTAGATTAGGTGTCAGTTGAGGGCCCCAGGGAAGGATGTGATTGCCTTGGGGGCAATATGTTAAATGAGAAAAGGATACAACTATGCCTTGGGGCACTCCCACCTTTACAGTTTAGGTAGAGGAGTGACTGGCAAAGAATACAAAGAAGAATCACAGAGGTAGGAGGGAAACCAGGTATCACTGAAGCCAAAGGGAAGGAGTGTTTCAATAGAGGGAGTGGTCAATTTTGTAGAATGAATCTGAGAATGATATGAAGCAAAGATTATAAAGAGTACATTAAATTAAGTGGTATGTTAGTAATTGGTGACATTAACAAAATTATTTCCATTGAGTGCTTGAAATGGATGTTAGATCAGAGGTTTTGTGAAAAGAATACAGGCTGAGGATTTAGAGAGAGAAACTATAGGCAACTCAGGCCAGAAAACTGAGAACAAAGGGGAGGAGAGTACTGGGAGCTAAAGAAGTGTGTGGTTTCCAGAGGGTTGGTTTGTTGTTGTTTTGGGGTTTTTTGGGGGGTGCAGGGGGACGGGGAAAGGGCAGGGTAGCAATTGGTTGATTTTTTTAAAAAAATTTTTTGTTATAACGAGATGAATGAGAGGATGTATAAGTGCTGATAGGAAAGGTCTAATAGGAAGAGATTGAAATAAGAAAAAGAGAAAACAATTAGTAAGTGTGAGGAAAGTTTGAGGAGGTGAAATATAGAGCACATGAATAAGGGTGAGCTTTGTTGAAAGAGTCACACAGTAAGCTGTATGAAGTTCCCACCTAATTTCCAGTGAAATGTGAGGCAAGGGTATCAGCAGAAAATGAATGGAATTTAAAAAGATTTTGAAGCCCAAACTGCCAGCTAGCTTTTGATAGCTTAGATGAGGTCACTGAACACTAACTCACAGTGGGTGCAAATCTGCCCCATCTTGTTTTTCTCCAGTTGTTCTCAGCAGCCTGAGACATGGAGAAAACATATAGATTTATTCAGGGTGCCCAGAGAATCCGCAGGTAAATAATTGAAATGATGGCTCCTTGAATCTGTCAGTAATATGAAGAAAACAGTAGGTAGAAATGAGTAATTGATGAAGGGATAGATAGGTGAATAGATTCATAAATTGGTGAGGAAATGGAAGGACAAGTAAACTAGAAGTACTTCGTGGAAGAGTAGTTGTAGTGGGATTCTTTTTTTCTTTTTAAAGGTTTATTTACTTATGCATACAGGAGCTGGGGTACAGGCCAGAGTCACAGGAAGTGAGAGGAGTCACCAGAGACAGAGCGGGGAGCAGAACAGGCAGATTAACTGAAACACACTGCTGAAGGGAGCGATGGGGAGGCAAAAGAGGTCTGCCGTGCGACGTGGATCCCCTCCCTGGCCGGGGATGGAACTCACGCTACTGTGCCGCAGATGCTTCACAGCGCTACGCCCAAACCACTGTGCCACCAGGAAGGCCCTGTAGTGGGATTCTTAATGAAGGTGAAAGAAAGCACAGTTAGGATGAGAGGATAGATGATTACACTATTTGATTCAGCAATAAAGTAGCTAAAAGTATTGACAAGTTCTATAGCATGACAATGAGTAAATGGCAGAGCAGATAATTCAATGAAATGGTGACTAGTTCATTCACAAGGTCATTAAAGTCATCTACGTTGATGGATGGAATGGGAATGAAGGAGGAGAGGGGAGTCTGGTAGCAAAATCATCACTGAAGGAGAGGAGTGACTGGGAGGTCAGGTGAAGACTGACACGAGGAATTGAGCAAGAGCTCCCAAATGTGGACTGTTAACTATGAGTGAAGGAAAGGAGGCCTGAATGTGCCAGTCAGAGAACATTACTCCCGCTCTCAAGTCTGAAGTTACTTGGAATGTAAAAATGACTTCATTTGACAAGCTGACAGATGAAGTCTTGCTCTTAGAAGACTTGCCGTGTTCACTTAAGACAAAGAGATGGAAGTACTCTTCTGAATACAGCTTACAGATGGAGGGGGAAGAAGTCCCCTTTTCTACTTCACTGAGCATAGTATGTGGGTTTGTCAAAGGAGGACAAATGATGGCTTGGGTCATAGTCCTTCAAATGCAGACAAATTTTTTTCTTCTATACTTATTTCTAGAATACCTTCAGACATCTGGAATAGCTTTTTAAAGAATTTCTTATTGAAATTTGGGGCCTCCCTGGTGGTGCAGTGGGTCAAGCACCACACTATGAAGCAAACCGCAGCCACTGCAGCACCAGTTCGATCCTTTCCCCCAGCCAGGGTGGGTGACCCACATGGTGCAGCAGACCTCTCCTGCCTCATCTGCTGCTCCCCTCAGCAGTGTGTTTCAGTCCATCTGCCTGTTCTGCTCCCCACTCTGTCTCTGGTGAATCCTCTTACCTCCTGTGACTCTGGCCTGTACCCCAGTTCTTGTATGCATAAATAAATAAACTTTAAAAAATAATTACTTATTGAAATTAGAGTCTTTTGCTGATTGTACATTCTACTTTGACACTCTGAATACCAGTATTCATTACATAATAATTCAGATGCAAATCCAAGAGTGTAAGAGATTGGATTGTACCTGTATTTTCATCCGTACACATCTGGTGATTAGATCTCTGTTATGAGCTTGTCTTGGTATCATTTGCTTCTTTTTCCCCCCTAAAAATGAAGCATAGAATGTGTTCTGGTTAATTTAATGTTTTGATTACTTAGGTTGTAGTTAATTCAAGTGTATTACAAAGGGCTCTCACTCTCCCAGCCCGAGGAAGATTCATGTTTGATCTAAGTGATGTCTATCAGTTTGGAAGCAGGAAAAGGATATAATTACAAAACTGTAGGCAAACTTTTTAAGTCCATGTTATCACTATAGGGCAAAAGTGCTAAATGTCCAGTGAATTTACTGTCATTAAGTAAAAAAATCATTAATCATGTGTCTGAACCCTAGAAACCTGTTTATAATACTAATTAATGAAACTCCAAGACCTGGCTCTAAAAATAAGTTTTCACAATTAAGTAAGACATCTCAGGAAAAGGGATAAAGGAATATCCTCCTCCCCTAGAGCTCTGAAAAAAGAGGTGGGTTTTTTTTTTTTTTTGCATTACACATTCAATGAAGGAATTCAATTTGATAAGGAATTAAATTGAGAAGCTTGACAGAATAACAATCTTTTTATCTAGTGTGACGATTCATACCATTTGTTCCCTTCTTTCTTAATATATACCAGACCTTGAAAGTATTTGAACAAGGAGGTCTGATAAGATCATGAAGGATCTAGACATAAAAATAACCTCCAAAAGGAGCCTGCAATTTTGGTTGATTTTCTTAATTGGTCATCTGTTTTCCTAGAACAATGATGTAATTGACAATATTGTATCAATGTAAATCTTTGTAAGGTTTATCTGTCAAGTCAGATGAGGATCACTGGCATTTTCCTCTTCCCCCACCTGCCTGACAGAATAATAGAACTCCCATGATTCTTCAAACTTTCTGTTTAAAAAAAAAAATTTGATCAGGGCCTCCCTGGTGGCACAAGGGGTTAAATCACAATATTATGAAGCTATTGCAGCATGAGTTCTATCCCCCTGGCCAGGAAGCTGACACACATGGCACAGCAGACCTCTCCTGTCTTGACTGTTGTTCCCCTCAGCCGTGTATTTTCGTAGATCCACCTGTTCTGTTCCCCACTTTGTCTCTGGTGACTCCTCTTACCTCCCATCCCTCTGGCCTAGACTCCAGCTCTTGTATGCTTAAATAAATAAAAATAAAATCTTTTTTAAAAACTGATCAATCATGATGTTGTAGCTAGTATTCAATGAATGTGCTCCATTAAAAAAAAACACAAAAACTGAACAAAAAAATATCAAACAATTGTTTGCAGATACTGAATGGAAAAAGTTGTTGGACTTTTAGTCTTTATTGCATAAGAAACAAATCCTACATCTATCCTACTTTTCTTCTGGAAACTATTTTTCAAATTGTTGTAAGGGGGGAAAGAACTCAAGCAGAGAGAGGCAGAAACAACTATGAGAGAAAGGGGCTGGGGGGAGAGGATAAAGTAAGAAGTAACATGAAATTAATGAGAAGTTATATATATAATTTCCCACAGATACTTGATCAAGTCCAAAGTTGTGCAATTACAGGGTGAGTCTGTGCAAGTCCAAGAAAAAAGAAAAAAAAAAAGGTTGCTAAGAGGCTGATAACTGAGTGGAAACATCAGAGCTCAGACATCATTGGGAAAAAACATTGGTGAACATGTTTTTGGTTGTGACCTCAGGAAGATCCTAGGGTAAGGACCATGCCTTGAGGTAAGGGCAAAGATGAAATAAGTCTGCCTTAACAAGCCTAAAACAAAGCTTTAACATGCCTAAGGAGACCCTCCAATAATTTAATATGACCCACAACCCTTATAACATTATCTATGATACCCAACATACAATAGAAATTACCAGATGTATAAAAAAATAGAAAAAGGGGACTGAAGTCAAGAGAATAAAATAGTGGTCAATAGAAGCAGACTCAGAGATGATTGTTACTGAAATGAAAAAGAAAGTAGAAGAATGATGGACAGCATGGGTGACAAGATGAGACAAAAAGAAAAAGAGAATGTTCTTAAAAACCAAACTCAAAAAAATCTATCCAGTGTAGTACCAGGAGGGGACCTGAGAGAGAATATAAAGTGAAAAAATGAATCTAACTGGATCATAAATTAATTACTTAATCACTCTGAGTGGGGAAGAAAGGAGGTGACCTAAATAACTTTGGAAATAGTGTTTTAACTAGATATTGTGAGGCTAAAGGACAAAAATAACGATCCACAAATTGTATGCTTTTGTAGCAAATTTGTTTCTCCCAGAAGGATCAGTTTAAAACTCTCAAACTTCATCCTGAGTATACAAGGATTCAGCAAATGAGTCAAAATATTGTAGATAATGAGAATCCAATCATGAGAATTCTGTCAGAAATAAGGACAAATAAGGGCAAAAGAAAGGAGGAAACTTGTGGTACTGAAATGGAGCCAAAGATAAATACAGATGTATGTGTGTGTAAATTAGTATACAAATACCTTTTTTCTAGCTGTGTCTAGTTAGAAGGTTTGGGAGAATTTCCATCTCATTAAGAATGCACCTACTGCCCAGATCCTGATTTCTAAATACCATTGTCTAATAAAAGAGTTATGACCCCTTGAAAAGGTAGCTAATTTCAGCCTAAGGCAGAGAATATGCAAGCTGATACCTGCGGTGCCAGCAAGGGGCACAGAGCAAGTTCTCGGATGCTTCAGGCAGTTGGGTCAAGGAGTCCTGGAGCCCTCGGTGGCGTTTTTATACTTTTATTATCAGAGGCGACCAGGTACACGGCAGGCAGGGAGCTCGGGGGGCCAGGAGGCTGGCAGAGGCGACCAGGTACACGGCAAGCAGGGGGCTCGGGGGGCCAGGAGGCTGGCAGAGGCGACCAGGTACACGGCAAGCAGGGGGCTCGGGGGGCCAGGAGGCTGGCAGAGGTGACCAGGTACACGGCAAGCAGGGGGCCAGGAGGCTGGCAGGGCTCCTAGCCCCGGGCGCATCTTCACTCTCTGGGCTCTCTAGTCTCTCATCTTTGCTTCTACTGCTGCCGCTGCCTCTCCCCTGCTCCTCTGCTCTGTGCTCTCATTCTCTTGTTCTCTGCTGCTCTGTGTTCTGCTGGCATCCTCGTGAGTCTGCCCTCACACGCCCTTGTCTAAACCCAGGTGCACCCACTTGCGCGTGCCCACTTAGGCGTGCGTGCAGAACTGCAGGTGTCCATCATTCTACCAATGGCTGGAGGGCGGAAAAACCTGAGAACTTTTCTCTGACCCTACAATACCAGGGTGAATTACAGTGACAGTAACTCATAAAGGATGAGGACATGTCAAAAGGGCACATGAGCTAACCTGAAAGAGTTCCCAGTGGCCAGTCATTTAAGCAAGAAAATTAATAGCAGTAGTTTGGAGTATAAGCCAAAGAATAAATACCATTGTTTCCAAACTGATATTAATCTACAGCTAAATAAGGAAATGGAATAGGAGAGATTCTTAAGGACAATTCCACTTAATAAACGTAGAAGTCTTGGGGGAGGTAGAAAATCACTATTGGAACACCAGATGATCATTTCTGCCAGCAACTTTCATTCCTGGATGCCAAAATTAGCAGGTAAAACATGTTGGCATCATCTCAAAACCTCTCTCCCAGTCAATAAAGATTAATTTAAAAGGGAAAAAAAACAGTGATTTTATAAGAGAAATTTGGCAAATACCCCCTAACCAAGTGATCGAGTTTATTAAGAGCACCCAGCAGACATATCATCACCATGTAGTTCTTTTCAGTGATAACTGGCCTCGGCCACATGATAAGAGAACCTCAAGAAATTCAAACTGGACAACACTCTACAAAATAACTGGCCAGTATTCAGAAGTCTCGAAGTCATTAAGGACAAGAGGAGAGGGACTGTCACAGGTTAGAGCAGATGGAGGCCTGTGGGGAGGTGAATTAGATACTGAAGCAGGAAAAGGACATTAGGGGTAAAACTATATGAGTAAAACCTGTTAATACTGCTTTATCAATGTTAAATAATTTGTTTTGATCATTGTGCTGTGGCTGTGTAAAAGCATAATATGAAGAGCAGCTGGGTGAAGCTCCATTGCGCTCTCAATGAGGGCAGTATTGTCTCCAAGAGCATGAAAATTGGGGGACAAAAAAATGAACTTTTTTCATGTGTGAAGTACAGATATAGAGTGCATTAATAAATTGGGAGTTTATCTATAGTATTAAAATTTCATGGAGGATGAAAGTAATTAGGAAAAATCTGGCTCCAAAGAGGGTAATATAGATCAAGGTGGGGTACATAATTTAAGAGCATGTCCTTCATTTAAGTTCATGTCACCCCATTCACATGGTCTCATGAAAATCATCTAAACACACTGTGGAGTTTTAGTAACTGGAGTAGGAACTCCCAGATCCTTTGTTCAAAAGATTCAAAAAAACAATAAATTTAGGAAAAGAGGGATTTAAAAAATGTAGGTAGCTTCTATATTTAATTACATCAACACACTGTGTGTTTCCTTCTGCCTTGGATATTTGCTAATATTCCTTGTTCCAGAAATACCCTCCCTGGCTTGCTTTGTTCATGTACTGCCTGTTTGAGGATAGAACATTTCTATACTCCCTGCAGAAACTTATGACCCAGATTATTAAAGTGTCAGGTATCCCAGTGACACCATCCTACAGACTTGTGCTTTTTCTCCTTTACATTTATCATTGTTGGGGTGGCTGCATTAGTCTCTCTCGCTCTCATGAAAATGTCAATTCAGTGCTTTGTCTGCCATTTTATCTCCAGGTACTTGCCACGGGACTCTCAACATTTGTTGAATGAATAAAGGAAAGGAGGTTGATCCAGACTTGTGAAGGATCCAGGACAAACAACTAACTGCATGTGGACATCCAGGTAACTTGGAATTCTTTAACGTAAAATGTTCTACATAATGGAGACACAAAAGCTATTCTGTTTATGGCTATTTGGAAACTTGCATATAAATAAAACATTCCATGTAGGAAGGTATAAGACAAATCATATAGTAAAATAGCTTTTCTTTTTAATCTTTCTACAACTACAAAGATACATGAATTGGACATTCACAATTTAGTCAACATATCTTAACTAGCAGGTTTTATTCACTGCAAATAAGTAACTTTATTAAGGAACCAAGTTTTCTCGAAGAAATAGGAATTTTAATACAAGGAGAAGATGAGAGAAATCACATCTTTTTTCCCCCAGGGAACTGTGGCTTTGAGAAAGATTTGGAACAAGAGTCTTGGGATTCTCTAGTAGTGTCTGGTTTCTGTGTTTCCTACAGAGTTATCTGCAAATAAACTATTTATTTTATATAACAGGCTATATAGCCTTTATTCCTTTTGCCTATAATGAATATGGAGGTTCACCTGAACTCATAGCTTTGTCCTTTAATATTTCACAAGTCTAGTATATAAATATATTTGCTTCCTCTAAGTGCCTGAGTCAGTTTCTATGAACAAATCAGCAAGAACACCGTGTCCATAACTGCATATGTTTGCTTCCACCCATGATTTACTCTGCCACTTTTTTACTTTTTGCCTTTGGATTGGATCAGTAGGAAAGCCAGGGCCTCGCCACCCATCCACCCCTTCCCAGTTTTAGGCAAAGGAAGTTGGACATTTCACACACTCTCTCTCTCTCTCTCTCTCTCTCACACACACACACACACACACCCCTCTGTCTCTCCCACCCAAAAATTATTTCCCACTCCTCATGTGACAGATTGGGAGTCAAGCAGCCATGACACCAGCTGAGGGGCTGGGGAAGCCCCTTCCCTTCCTTGTCCCTCCCTTTTCTCTAGCAAATCTGGCTAGGCGTTCTTGGTTCGACTTAGTTCCACTGAAACTAACAAATCTTCCGAGCTGGGATGAAGTAGATGGAGATTTGAGAACAGAAAAAGGAAAAAGGAAGACTCATTAAGACCTCATTGGCATAAGCTCCAGGCTCCCCAACAGAAGGGGCTCTGCTTTTACTGAGATTAATACAGCGGTGTTTGTTACCCACTGGGGGCTGGGGTGGCGAGAGGTAAATTCAGGCCTCAGAATCCCCTACCAAGTCCCTACCAGTCAAGTGTCCTTCTCCCATGAAGCTTTTTCTGCCTTCTCTACTTCACCTCCAACACCTCACTTTCAAATACCGTGTGCAGCCTAATTTCTATACAAAGGATATTGACTTCTACTCTAAGTTATTTTGCTTAAAATTATTGTGAAGATTTCTTTCTGTGTATCTCTAAGGTCAAGTATTATTATTTCAAGAGAGAACTATGTAAGTGAATACTCAGTTTTGTGTTTTAATTTTTTTTAAAGGTTTATTTTTGTTTACATATAAGAGCTGGGATGTAGGCCAGAGGTGCAGGGGCGTGAGAGAATCCACCAGAGAGAGAGTGGGGAGCAGAACAGGCAGATCTACTGAGATACACTACTGAGGGGAGCAGCGAGATCGGCAGGAGAGGTCTTATGTGCCATGTGGGTCAGCTCCCTGGCCAGGGATCAAACTCATGTTGTACTGGCTGGTGATAGCTTCATAGTATTGAGACTTAACCCCTTGAGCTACCAAGGAGGTCCTCTGTTTTAATTTTTTAAAGTGCAGTTTTCATCCCTTGTCTAACTGAGAACCACCTCTTATTCTGCACTCTGGTTTCTGTACAAACGCTATTCATTTTTTAAACACATTCAGATAGTAAATAGTAATATATAATCCCCAGCCTTTCTTCACATCAAATTTGTTAGATTTTTTTAAATGTATTTTTCTCAGCATCAGACTCTTAAGAGAAGATTTATACACAGAAGTTCAGAAACAATCTTCCTCAGCCTGTGAAATATGATAGAACCATGTGACTATTACATACATCCTTGAAATATGCAGGAGGCTTGGGATTGAGGTCATGGACTGCCCATATAACAATTAGTTCCTTGAACAGATATTTATCAAGTGCCTGCTATGTGTCAGGTACAGTATTAGGCACTGACAATAACTGAGAACATGTGAATCCTTGTGCAGTCCTGCATTGACTGGGCACGTCCCCTTCTCTTGGGACCTGAGAATAACAGACTATCTTTCCAATGGCAGTCCTCTCCTAAATTGGTGGTTTTACCATACCTGAATAAAAACAAAATCCTCGGCACATTTTTAAACAGGCTGATCTCTTAGCCATCCAGAACATAGGTAATGCCAATTTTCACCTAATGCAATAGGGTTAATAGAAGTAAGAGAAACCAGAATGACCTGCACACCCAGTACAGGAGATCACTCTTGGAGCCCACTCAACTGAACCTAATTCCAGGATCCCAACCCCAGATTTCTAGGTTGTGGAAAGCAACTCAGCTCCCTCCACAGGCCGCCTGGTTTACCAAGCTTCCCATAGACCGGCCTTAGCCCTTTTGATTGAATGAGAAGACCCTCTTTTTCTACTCCTGGATGAGTCATCATGGGAATGCATAATCTAAGTAGAAAACACTTCTCAAACTCCAGAATGAATCTGTGACCCAGATAAGGCATTAGAATAGCTAATGCTACCTTGCCCAAAAGTTGAGTTCAACATTAAATAGCACCAACTGCAGAACACCAGACTTCTGACCTAATTCCACATTTGGGAAAGAAAGTATGTATCTTCAACTCATCCAGGGAACATTCCTATTTCCTGCCACAATGTTTTCACTTAACTACAAAAACTATATAACAAATTAATCAACGGTCCCACATTCAGATTTATGATGACTTCAGAATTTTCTATGAGAAAAAAAAAATGGATGCTTTATATTTGCATATCTAAAGAATCCATTTGAATAACTTTCCCAAGACAAAGAAAGGCGGCTAGGAAGTCAAAGTCTCCCCCTCCAGAATAATACTGCCAGCCTCCTCCAAACAGAATGTTCCACACATACAAACAACAAAACCTGGAGAAGAGTTCTCTTCTCCAAGCTACCTGTCAGCATGCTAGCGATGGCTAGTGAGCCTGGGTGGCTATTCAGGACTGCTCTCTGTTCAACTGTATTTTCAGCAGATGGTTGTGCTTAGAAAGAAATTCTCACCTTTATGAATGGGCACTCAGTGAGCAGTAGACATGAATCCAAAGACTCGAGACTAAATAACTCACTAGATAGACAAGTTTATGTGCACATCACTGTAATTATTATTGATAATTAAAAGGCAGCACTTTCATACTTTTGGTGAATACCAAAAAGTAGGGGGATTATCTTTTTTTTTTTTTTAAGATTTATTTATTTATGCACACAAGCACTGGGGTACAGGCTAGAGGTATGGGGGGTGAGAGGATTCACCACAGACAGAGCGGGGAGCAGATCAGGCAGACTAACAGAAGTACACTGCTGAGGGGAGCAGCGGGCACAGCAGGAGAGGTCTGCTGGGCCATGTGGGTCCCCTCCCTGGTCGGCAGCAGGGATCGAACTCGTGCTGTAGTAGCTGCAGTTTGCTTCATAGTGTGTTGCTTAACCCACTGCGCCACCAGGGAGGCCCGGGGGATTATCTTAAAAACACTGAATTAAAATTTCTTTTTACATTTCCTTGTAAGATTTCCTTTGAAATCCTTGTGAAATTAGATAAGCTACTCCTGAAATTAAAATGTGTACAATCAAATTCCAGTGTCAGTGTGGATATGTGTGACACATGCAAGCACGCGCCTTCTAAAACATAACCTGAAGAAGCCTCAGGAGAGATCCCAACTTAGAGACATTTAACAGAAGACATCATTAATCTTCAAAACTGTCCAGATTGTGAAAGAGAATGACGATCTCAGGGACTGCTCCAGGTAAAAAGAAACTAAGGAGATTTGACAGTAAGAGGTGATGTCTGGCCCTGGATTGACCCCTGAAACAACTGATGAACTCTAGATGTCTACAGATAATAGTATTTTTTCAAAGTTAACTCTGACTTTGATTGTGTTTGCAACTTAATCCCAAATACTTTGAGAAAAGAATATACGTGTGTCCATCCAGAGAGTGATAAAGCAAATGAGGTGAAATGTCACCATTTACATGATCAAGCACACTAGATTTTTGTACTGGTCACCGTTTTTCTGTGCATCTGAAACAAGTTTTAAAATCCATCAAGGCATTTGCCTGCAACTCAAAATAAACAGGATGGCATCGCTGCCCATCTGACAGTATTCTGTGTTCTGCCTCTCTGAGTCACAAAGAGTTAAAATTTCTTTTCCCCATTTTCCTCCTAGTGCTAGCCAACTTTTCCCCTTGACACATAACATTTTCTTTCCTGTCTCTTTCAACCACAAGCCCTAAAAAAAACTCTGTGATTTCTAAGAGAGTCTGTACAAGACAAAGTATAAGCAGCTTTCCATGTAAGCTTGCTAGTCTGCAGGGAACAAGAGTCTAACAAGATTTGGACTTTGTTGTTCCACTAGCATTCCCCACACATAAGCCCTGCTCTATGAGGGAAGAAGTTGTTCTTAGATAAGGAGAAAAACTCATTTTCAAATCATAACATAGTAAAGAAATAGAAAATGTAGAATCCAATAGCTCCAGGAGTCCAGCTCCAGGATCAAGGGGCTTTAAACTTAAGAGAATCTGAGTTAGGATTGGGAACCTCTCCCCAGCTCAGACAATTCCCAAACATTAGCCAGAACTTTCCAGGAAGTTCATCTGACCACACCAAAATAACCTTGGTGTTCTCTGTTCTTCCTTTCTCCATTCTTTTCTATCCTCTCAATTTGACTGCTATTTAGCAAGTTCTCAGGGAATCCAATAAAATGGCACCTACAAAAACGTGCAATTGCTACCTGAAGATGAAATACATGAAGTACGATAAGAACTAGTGTGAGTCTCTTACCTTCAAGTAGCAGTTGTGTGAAACAGATTCCACGCCTGTACCAGGTTCCAGGGGGCGCTAAGGATACCTCAATGCATGCAGAATATATAGGGAGAGATTATATATCCGGGTTTTTCATTACACAAGGTGTTTTTGATGGGTTCTCAGCCAAGATCCACTTAAAAACAAAAGCTACACAAAGACTACAAAAAGGCCACACAAAGTTAAAACAAAAGGCCAAAGAAAGACCAAACAAAAGTCAAAGAAAGTTTAAACAAAGAGTGAAACAAAGACAAAACAAAGGCCAAACAAAGACTAGAACAAAGACCAAAACAAAGGGCAAAAGAAAATCTAAACAAAAGCTAAACTAAAATCTAAACTAAGCTACAACCATATTACACACATACACACACACACACACACATTCCAGTCTCCCACCTCTCACATAATCAACATAGGAGGACAAATACTTGCCAAGTTTCAATGCACACCAACTCTATCCCACATCAAACCACATGCCAGGTTCAACCACACCACACACAGTACACTATACCAAACCAAACATGATTCCACCTTTATACCACCCCACCTGCGTGACCATCTCACCTCACCACACTGTACTTCACCCCACATACAAGCCAAACCCACACACCATCAACACTGGAAAGTTACACTGACAAATTTGGCTTCTGTTTCCATACACTCCCCTCCCTAACACACCCAAATACATACATACATACACACACACATAACTAATCTTCACCCATGCATGCTCTCAGACACTTAATTTCACAGGAATACCTCATGTTACAACTGAGATTGGTTTTGAAAGATTTTATGAGTTACCACTTGCTTTCAACTTATGCAAATGTTTAAAACCATCTCTTAACAGTGAATGATTTCCATAAATGATGAATCTCATTCAATCAACATATCATTTTGGTTTCAGTTTTAGACACTGGCATTTCCTTATCATTTTCCTAAAATTTGGAGATCACACTATGAAGTCTTATACTCAGTACTTCTGCTTAATTTCACTTTCTATATGTAGAGATATGCACTGATTTGAAATATAAAACAGTGTGAAACTAACCCAACCAACAACAACCTAGCTTCTTTAATTCCCAGAGCTTCATGCATGATAGTGAGATAGAAACGCCAACATTGTCATCAAATTTTCTTTTATATCTTGTCTGAGTGCATTCAAAAGAGAATCATCCTGGGAACCTCAAAGAGGCAACTCAATGAGACTGTGAACATCCAATATAAATCTTACTGTACACTAGCTTCATAGCTCATTAAACATTTTTTCTCTGAATAATGAGTTACAAATGTATGCTGGTTGAACTGCTCCTATTGTGAGGCCAGCACTTTGTTCTGCTGTAGATGTGCTAGAGGGCTCGGGGACGATGGGGAGTGGGGGAGACAGGTGGCTCATAGCCTGGACTCTAGAGAACCTGAATGACCACAGGGTCACTACGTCTGCATGTGTATGCTGACTGTGCCAGTACCTGGCACAGGTGAGTGCTGACCCATGTCAGCTGGTCCTGAAGAAGCTTGTATAACAGGGGTGGGTGGCAGTTGTAAGGATACGTTTCCCGAAGACGAATTTGAGCTATTTGTAAAATTCAAAATATAGATGATAAAGATAGGTAGGTATAGACATAGATATAGGATATAGAGAGAGCAAAAAGGACAGAATTTGTAGAATATAAAGCTCCATCTTTATTAAAGGATCCCTCTGCTTCTCAAGCCTCTCCAACCAGTGTCGTTAGCAGCACATTCCTGTGAAGTCCTGTCTTTGAGCCTCAGCTCCATAATATATGGAGGCCTATCTAGTTTATGCCTCTGAAGACTGGAGGTCCCCTAACCACTCATTCTGCCCTCTCGTGCCTCAATGCTGGTGTTTGCCCTACGCGCAGTGGCATTCTCAGCCCCAGAGAGGCAGCGTAGGAGACCACGTCTGAGTCAGTGTCACTCCACTTGAATGGCAGCTTTGTGCTCCTGAGAGGGAAAGACCTCCCAGGACTCCGGGAGGAAGCAGCCAAAATTAAGTGACTTGCTAACGTTACAGAGGATTCCTCACAGAAGCTGTGGCTGCGGCTGGCAATCCCCACATCTTGTAGGTTGAGTTCTTCCCAGATGCATGTGTTGCAGCCCTAACCCTTAGTACTTCAGAACACAACTGTAGTTGGAGAGCGGACCTTTACGGAGGTAAATAAGTAAAAATGAGGTCACAAGGGACACCCTATCCAAAACAGCTGGTGTCCTTATAAAAAGAGGGAATTTAGACTCAGAGTCAATCACAGATTGGGGGGAAATGTGAAGACACATCGTTTAGGAAGCTGGTCATCTACCAGCCATGGAGAGAGGCCTGGAACAGATCCTGTCTCCAGCCAGAAAGAGCCAACAGTGCTCAGATTTGCAGTCTCTAGATCTATGAGACGATAATTTCTGTGGCTTAAGTCACCCACTGGTGGTAATTTGTTCCTCTAAATTTTAATTTAGCTTTTATAATTAACAAAATACCTGGACAAAGTCATAAAAAATCTTCTGTTGAAAACCACAGCCCCTAATGCCACCTTACCCCATTCTGCAATCCCATTCACCAGAGAAGACCATGTTTAACTTTTTTAAAGCTGTTTTTTTCTATATTTCTGTATTGGCAAATAATTCACACAGCCATTGTAGACTAATGATATGCTTTGTATCCTGTTGAGGGGTTTTTTTTCCTTAACACCATAATTCTTTCTCTTTCTGTTCTCTCACCCACAAAGTATAGTTATATCAGTAGGTATTTATATTACAAATATGTAAATATTATTTCTTATAGGGCCTTGTTATCAATTCTGTTTCCTTTCTTTTTATAACTTTATTTGAAGTTAAAAATTATTAGTTTGGGTTTTATTTATTCAAATTTGCTGAGTTTTTATTTATCATTTATTTTTCCCAAATATTCCAACAGATAGTCAAACATCTATCAATGATTATTTAAGCATTCCAAATATATCAAATAATCATTGCCTCCTTCTATTGTCTTCCATATTCTTCTGCATTCTTATTTTGTTTCTAGACTAATTGCACTCTAAGTCAAGCTCAGGATGGGAACTTTATTACTTTGCTGTAAGGGAACACCTGTGTCCCAGATTCCAGGTCATTTTCATTTTTTTGTTGCTCTCTCATTTTCCCAAAGCATGCCCTCTTTCTTAGAAAGGATATATGTTGAGTGAACCTCTTATTTGTGACTGCTTGCATACCTGGAAACTTCATTATTCTACCTTCACACTGGATTTCCTCTTTGCCTTGGAATATTGAATTTTAAGTTACAAGTTATCTTCCCTAAGAATTGTGGGTGAATTTTGTGATTTTTCCTTTAGTGCTGTAGTTTAGAATTTCTAGAGCTTTCAAATTCCAATTCCTTTGTGATTATTTTTAATCTCTAGACATATTCAAGGTCTTATTTTCACCTACCCCAGTTGGCCTGAAACTTCCCATGCCATGCTTAAATGCTATTTTTTTAATGGAAATGCCAAAAATAATGATTTTATAAATAACTAGAAGACTGTTTAATTATTGCAAAGTAAATAATAATGAATCGGTTGATCAAATCTGAGAGAAACAAATCTAAATGGTTCCTCATGTCCACCCTTCAATCCTCATTTTCAGAGCGCATCTCCCTTCTCTAAGACTTTGACCTTGAGGTTACAGATTTTTAGCTATACAGTCCCCAACTTTCAATTAAACAATAATATGATAGCAACTGAGCTGCGGGTTACTCAGACAAAGCCTCTGTGTGTTCCCAAGCTCCACACCCAATGTCTCTCTCTCCCTGATGGGACCAAGTCACAATTGTGTTCTGGCCAGTGATGACAAGTGTAATAATGTACATCGTGTTCCCCAGTCAAGGGTCTGGGTTCTATCCAACTCGCAGTATTGAAGCTTACTCTGTAGGAGACATGCTTCTGCTTCTTAGCTTCCTGGGGCCATCATGGATTGTAGCTCAGAAAGGGCCCCACCTATTGAAATAATTCCCTGGTGCTGCTTCGTCCAGTAAAGTCTGACAAATGAGGCTGTAGACTTGGTCTTGTGGAACCGGGTTTGTAAGAAATCAGCCCTCAGGCAGGACATCCAGGAATTCAAACAAGGAGCTAGTCGCATCTCTTGGCCTCTACAGTGTCTTTGTTATCACACAAAGTGTGACTTTGAATTCTAATCGCAAATACCCTCAGCCTTTGTATGTTGGGAGTACAGAGGGTTACAGTCAGTCATCATGGGACGCAAACCTCTTCACAGATTATTTTGACTGTTATTTCATTGCAGTTGGTTTTTTAAAAAAGAAACACACAAAGCCAATAAAAACAAGACTCAACAAATACTTTCATTTAACAGTCTTTAGGGGCCTCCCTGGTGGCACAGGGGTTAAGCAACAAACTACTAAGCAAACCGCAGTCTCTACAGCATGAGTTCAAGCCCTGCCTCCTGCTGGGGAGGTGACCCACATAGCGCCACTCCTGCCTGACCCTCTGCTCCCCTCAGCAATGTATTTCAGCCAATCTGCCTGTTCTGTTGCCCGCTCTGACTCTGTTGAATCCTGTCACCACCACCCCGAACCTCTGGCCTGTACCCCAGCTCTTGTATGCATAAATAAATCTTTAAAATAAAAAATAATCTTTATTTCAAGAAACCCGCTGTGGAGGCTGTTTTGCTATGGTGTTTTAAATATTTGATATGGGCTAATTCTATTTTATTTTTTCCCTAATTTTAGGGAATTTGCAGTGTTCAACTTGGTCACTCAGTACTTTATATTATGAAAAATTTTAAACATACACAAAATTGATAAATTGTTTCATTTACCCTTGCTCTTCATTCACCCAACCCACTGACCCACACATACTTTAGGGGAGAGGAGTGGGGAAGAGTCAGAAGTTTGCAAGTCACATCTCAGCCATCATATGTCACCTGCAAACCTGCAATGCACAGTGCACTGTATTGCTGACAAACCATGACTTTTCTAAGTGACCACAATGCTGTTATCACACTTCCACTTCATCAATAATTCCATAGTTAAAATAACTCTCAGTAAGTGTTCTCAGTATTCTGGAGTTCAAATTGGCATCACAGGGAAGAACTCAGCTGGTAATTTATTTACCTTTGCAAAAATTACAAATGACACATTTACCTGCTAATTTGTTCTGCCTCTTCAGTGAATTTCAAAAAAAACAAATTTTGTTCTTCTACTTAAAAATGGCTGAGGGGGATATTGAAACTGTCTCCTACTTAATTTTATATATTTGCAATTCTCAAACAATATTAACATTCCACACAGTTTCAAAAATGTGTTCATGCTTTGTTTACTGACGTGGAGAATAAGAAGACCCCAGGGGACTTGAGGCTTTAGGAATAGTGATGATCTTCATGCAGTGCCAATTTTAGCCCAATGTATTATGGAATACAAGCTTTCATTTTTAAACAAAACTGTTTTTAAAGAAATACTATTCTTCCTTACCTGGGTAGTTTTCTGACAGTTGACTTCAGTCATCTCTCCTCTTCCTCCCACAAAGGGAAGGTCTATTTTGATGGAGAAGTGTGAAAAGGTTCATAACACCCAGCCCGTGTTATTGAGGGCTGGCTACCTTTATTAGCCAAGTGCACTTCAATGTGTTTTCAGATAACCTGCCTTTGCTTATACCATCCATACACAACATGCAAAAAAGCAGACAACATCCTAGCTAGCTCATTTCATCACATCAGAACTGAAGTCTTACTAGTACAAGGTGGTACGTACCTCATTGTGGTTTTAATTTGCATTTCCCTGATTATGAGGGATGTTGAGCATTTTCTCATGTGCCTGTTGGCCATCTGCATCTCCTCTTTGGAGAAGTGTCTTTTAAGTTCTTCTGCCCATTTTTTTAACTGGATTGTTTACTTTGTTTTTCTTGAGTCACGTGAGTTCTTTGTATATCTTTGTGATCAGTCCCTTATTAGTTGCATGGAGTGCAAAAATTTTTTTCCAATCAGTGGAGTGATGGGAATTCCATGGGAACTACAATTGATGTCAAATGTATAAATTAATTTTAAAAAAGAACTGCAGTCTGCTATGTTGACCAAAATAATTATAAAATACAATAGTCTAGAAATTAGTAGACTATCAAAAATTCATCCACCTGCATTTCTTGGGCATGACAAGTAATTTTAAGCTTATTTTAATTTTTGGTGCAAGAAATCCTCACATTCGAGTGTTTCAGAACTTGCTGTTTTTGCTTCCTGTTCACAATGGCTGATTGGCATGAATTTGTAATTATCCACAAAACAGACCAATGGTCAGAATGTCTTCAGCACACACTGGGCAGAGAGGATGTACTGGGTACAGGTAAAGCTAGATTAACTCTGAGAAGCGCTAAGAGCTCTGAGTTGTATGTACATTATGGTTTTCAGAGCTAGGCGTTCAACCTCCTCCTACCTCTTTCCCTGCAAAATATAATGCAAGTTAAAATGCCTTTATGAATATTTTATGCTATTTAAGACTTGCTCTTAACTTTTTAGCATTATTTCCTTTCACTTCAAGCCCATGGGACTTTGTAGAACAGGACAGAACTAAAATGTCTGAAATATTTGCTTTATTCTAAGTTTAAAGATAGAAAAGCTCTAAGTGCTCAGTGCTTTAGAATGGTTCCCCTGGCATGAGGCTTTAAAAGATTTTATATTTGGAATTTTTTTTTAACTTTTTGAACAGCAAGTGTAACTATTTGATTATAATATCAGTATTTTCAATTCTACCAGTTCTAGTTTTCTATAAATAGGGGAGAAGACTGGTTGCAAAGTGCACTTTAGTTATGGAAAACATGATTTTTAGCATGGAATTATACTTCCTTAGTCATTCAAATGAGTTCACATGCACAAATACACTAATCTGAAATAAAAGAGTTCTGTGAGAGTCTAGAAAATAAGCCAGGAGCAATCTAGGGCTTAAATTTTACCCACAGATATTCCATAAAATAATTCAAGCATAGATAATTGAGAGCTGGCAGCATATGTAAACAGCTGTGGTTATGAATTTTTCAGAAACATCTTTAAAGCAAGTAGCTATTTTTTTCTTTTTATTAAAGTTATCAGCATGTGGGATTTCGTTGTTGTTCAAGCATATTTTTGAATAATAAAATTAAAAAATCATCTTCTCTTTCTCCAAAGAAAATTGTGGAAGCTGCCATATGTAAAAACAAAGCTGGAAAAGCCTAATGGGGAGAAAAAAACTGGGCTTGTAAAATTATGGAAGGGAGAGCAAGGCTCCTTGGGGCAAATTTTATAACCAGAGGGTAGGATTTTTATAAGAAGATAGTGATGTGGGTCTGGGGTTGTGAGCAGAGAAAATTGTAACATTTTCTAGTCATTACATGGAGAGTTTAGGTCCGAAGTTAAGCACAGGTGGTCTGCTATATGGAATTACTGAATTCTGGTCATTGTTGCCCCGGTAACCACCACAAAAATTGGATCACCATGGTTTCCAAATAACAAAGTTGTGGATAAATAAGTGACTGAATCAATAATTACTCTGTATTACATGATTCATAAGCCATAAGCCCCACATCTTCACAGTCACTTCATTACTCATCCCCTCTTTATAGTTATTCTCCTCAGGAGATCGAGCTACATTAGCAGGCAAGGAGCGTCATGGGAGCAGGCACGTTGGCGGACACGTGAAGCAGCAGCGCGACCAGAGAGCTCCCACCTATGTGGGCCTCGCGGAGGGAGCAGGTGTGGGGCCCCACAGCCTGCACAGCCTGAGGCCAGTGCAGTAATATTTTAGAGACCTTCTCCCACCACCTACCAGCAGCGGTCTGAATCCACAGTGGAGAGGCAGATGAGTCCATGTGACCCATTCTGGAGTGTGAGGCACAGATGAAGCTGTCAGAGGGGCTGGCACCTCTCTCCATCCTGCCACCCATCACTGCCCCCCCCAACCCCTCCACACCCAGAACAGCCTCCCCTTGTCTGTCAGTTCCCAAGCCACGTTTTAAAGGATCGCTTGGGGAACTTTGTCTCATCTACCACAGACTACCTGAGAGAAAAAAGTATTTAGAGATCACATAGCCAAATCCCTTATTTTGTGAATAAAGTAAAACTGTCAGAGGCCTTGTAGTTTTGCTTTAAATTCTGACAAAATATAGCTTTACTGTCCAGAATTGAACCTGACCTTCCTTCCTTCCTTTCTTCTCTCTCTCTCTCTCTCTTTTTTCTTAGTGTGTCCTCCTGCCTGATTCAAAGATAATTTTTAAAATACAATAAGGTAGTAATCTTAGGTTTGTTTTTTTAGAATCTAAAGAAAAGGGTAGGAAGATTAGTTTAATATTTCTGAAAATTTGATCATTGGGAGGCAGGACAAAACAAACACCCTAAAACTTAAAGAACTGCCTTTAAAAAAAGTGTGGAATTTTGTCTTTTGTGTAAAGCTTTTCTAGTTCTGACAGAGGGTTCCACTAGTTAGCCTTACTTGACATACAGGGGTGAGTCATTTGATAAATTGTTATACCTAAAAATAAATGAGAGATGAATATCCCTATCTTAAAACCAGAAGGCTGCATAAAAAGGAAGAAATTATTTACAACTTACCATACACAATATAAAAAGTGGCTTACATAGTTCTAGAATGGAAAGAAATGCCATACAAATCAGAAAAAAACATGTTGATATGCAATTGAATTAAAGAATGAAAATATTAAACAAGAGGGTACTTCATAATGATAAAAGGTAATCCACAGAGAAGAAATAAAGAATGAAAATCTTTACAAAACAAAGGATCTAAACATATGGCCTACAGGAACACAAGGAAATACCAGGATAATAGCAAGAGATATTAATTCACTTCCATCACTTCAGAAACTAAATGCAAAAAAAGAAATTAAATACACAAAAATAGTAATGTTTGAATACAATTAATAATTTAGTCTCATTGGATATACATGGAACATCATTACCTAATAACATAAAATACACCTTTATTTCAAATGCCCATGTAAAATCCCCACATTCAGGCCCCACTCATGTTTATATCACAAAGAAAATGTCAACCAACATCTACAATCCAGAAGAAACACAGACCACCTGGACAATCCAGTAGATATATGACAACAATAGATGCTAATAGTGAGCACTCTCAACTACTACTAGGCCAAAGAGTAACTAAACTACAGTAACACATCACTTAGAAAATGACAAATTTTTTTTTAATTAATTATATTTGACATCATTTGTAGTCCCCAGGGAGTACCCAACACCATTTCACCGGTGCACCATCACCTCAGTCCCTTGTGCACCCTCTGGCCTCTTCCCCGTTTTTGCCCTCCCCCCATCCCCTTCCCCCCCACCATGGTCCCTTTGGTTTATCCTGGCTTTTTGGTCTTGGTGAGTTTTTTGTTTACTTTTGGTTATAATTGCCCAATTCCTTGAGCTTATTCT